>LUCH01006366.1:0-23597 GCA_013368495.1 Paragonimus heterotremus
GCAGCTCGCTGCACACACTGGAGTGCATTTATGTCCTGACTTTCGCGCGCGTAGTTCGAATGGTCGGAGCAGTCCTCGTAAAGAAGGCTTACTGCTGTCACCAAGGGAACTTCGGATACGAAGGGGAGAACCACTGGCAAGAAGGAAAAATTGCAGGCAAGGAGCTTGGTCAGCAACTCTCTGTCATCCACACATTTAACGCCGGATGCTACTTCGACATGACAGAATTCAACCGCACAGGAATGTAACGGATGTGAGAACAACATGCAGCATGAACTAGCGCTCGCCTGCCAGGATAAGTTAATCAAAAATAAAGGCCATATCCACGTCTAAAATCGGTCCAAGTATCCGGAATTTATGTCCGAGAATGACTACCCTTGACTCTAAACCCCGTAATATATGAAACAGAAGGGATGAGGATCGCGTAGATCAGATCCGACACAAACAGTTCTGAGATGGAAAAAATGTAGGAAATGGAGATTAATAACCGATTAATCGGAGTTAGCTAAAATCATGGGTACGAAAGACGTGCGGGTATGAAACTTCCGCCCCCGGAGTTTTGTGTTTCTGGGACAAACAAAAAAGGTTGACTGGCCGTTGGTGTTTGTGGTGCATAAGCTCCGGTCCCTGAACACTGCGCGCAAACTGTAGGCGTTTCTTCTGTCATTCACAACGTGCGAATCTCATACTGTCTGGCCACCATACGAATGACGAGAATATTCATGCGATATACTCATAAGAAGCCAATAGACTCTATTATTGAGTGGAAGACATCTTCTGCGAACAGTTAAATAGTGAACAACGGATAGAGACGAAGGCTGCTTAGTAGGAGGCTTCAGTGTGCTATATACTGACAAAGATGTTGATATAGCGTCTAAAGCTGCGTTGGGGGAACGACTATACCTTCGCACTGCACGTCACCAGTTTAACGTGTAGAAAGACAAACTGGGCGTTACATCAACGTTATAATTAGCAATTATCGAAAGCAATGAAGGTCTCCACCGCTGGGCGCATAGTGTATTCTGATTCAGTCGGTTTGTCTTACTTGGTAATGGTAGCTGTCGTTGTTAAAAAAACCTTTAGAATGGTCGTCATGTTGCTGCCTGAACATAGTAACGGCTGTCCACTTATTCAGCTTTAAACGTGCGTATCGGATGCCTGAGAAGTTATTGGAATCCATCACTGGGTTTGTGTCTCATCCAACCTTCGTTTAAGAGCAGGGATGTTCATAACCTCACTGTGGTAAAATGCCGCATCGGTTTAATTTACGGAGGTTTTAAAGTTGGCAGCCTCTTTAACCGGAGTTAGTCCCGACCTACTCCAGTAATCCCTTGAACCTTCACATGTCTTGTTCCGTAGTCAAATATCTGGTCATCTATCTGGAGGTTTTACGCTCTTGACTTTATTTGTGGCCTTAATAACCGCATGATTGCTTTCCCTATAATGTGATCTGCTAACTAGAAATCACGTTAGCCACGGCCCATTCGTTTGAAATAGCACTTGCAGATAGAATCGACCAAAAAATAGCCGTGGAATTGTTTTACTAGCACGCAAGACGTTCGTCATTATTTTAGCTGCATTGTGGTCGTGACACGTGAATCGGAATTGGTTGGGATCCCAAAGTAAACCTACACTTCGCGTGTCAAAATTCCACTGACATAATAATAGGCTGCTAACGTGTGCTGGGTTGGGTTGGGAAAGTGTCGTTATGCAGTAACACAAACTTGCTGGTTTCCGAATATCCTGACAAACGCAGGTGTCAGGGGGCTAGCCTCACCGTTTGCTTCAAGTTGCAACAAATGTGGAAATGAACCTTCTGCGTCGTCGATACTTGCATTTGAAAAGAAATTCCTTGCTAATATTGCTTTACTTTAGTTCCCGTAATGATTGTCAGGCTTGATAAACGTCTATATGTAGTAAGATTTATGAGAATGACACCGTATTGCGAACAAGTGTATAGAGGTCAGGAAGACCGTGAGAACCTTATGGCAGTGGTAAGTGATATCAGTTATAGATACGTAATCTGAGATTCCATTCTTCACCGAATGAGATTAGACAACGGGTTGATGCCTTTCTTGTTTGTTTAGTTCATTCCACTAATAGAAGCAAATCACGTTGGTAATCCATTTGGTTCAATTTCTGTCACGTTCATTGTTATCCGAACACTTGAAGTTGTGACGATAAGTCGGAAAATGAAAGCTGACAAATTGGGTTGGAAACGAATAGGGTTTAAAACGGTCCACTATCATAGAAACGTGAGCTCAAGAACTTTGACGAGCAACTGCCCTGCTAATACTTGTCGGGATGGCAGGTGCTGACCCAGTAGGAGGCAACCCTGTAGTTTCCGGCACAAACTTCAGGGCTACGTCAAAAGCCGCACCAGTGCCCCAAACTGTCGGCGATGGGCACTGTACCTGAATGACATCCGATGTGAACCTGATTTTCGCAGAGTTGCCAACCAACACCTGGCGCACACGTGGCCTGTATCTTGTGTTCCTCGGCACATGTGTCTTGGTGTACGAGTCTCAGGAATGACAATGCAAAGGAAACAACAATTAACACTGCCTTAGTTCGTGTCTAGCACTATTGATTTTTGCACGCGAAAAATCTCATGTGCACATTTCCGCTCATCACTTAAAAGATCGTGTGTCCACCCGCCAGGATTACTCAATGATGTACCTAGAGTTCAAGATAATGCCGAGCAAGACCGAGTTTATCAGAGGCAACACAGTCTGGGAATATAAAAATGAAACAGTTGACAACTATCCATCTTTGCTGCTCGAGAAAAACTTTCTATCAAGGATGAGTACTGACTGTAAATGAGGAATACGACGCCAACATCGATAGTAAGCGTTCCCTAGAACCAATGTAGTTGGGTTTGTCTAGTTATTCATCAGCGGCACATACAAAACTTACGAGGAATATCTATTCAGACAAACGGTAATGTTGCTAAAGGTGATGTGGAGGAAAGTTAGTGATTGATTGCCACAACCATATTTCTGTCTTATTGCGAAAACAGCAATTAATAAGATCACTTCGGTGGCTCCTGCAGTTCACCGGTTTTGAATGTCGAGAACGAAATAAATGAAACAATTTTCCAACCGGACTTCTTGAAAATAACATACAAGTAAAAGTAAAACAAGTAAATGGGACTATGTCGCATCAAAAGGTAACCTTACCAAAAAATTCAGACTGACGGTTTTTCGAAGAGGGTCCTTTAACCGAAGTTTAATAAGGGCATAAATGGAAAGCTAGCAAATGAAAAGTATTATTCCACTGTGATCGGAGACAGTGAGTATGTCACCGCTTTCTGCAAAACAAGCTGGTGGAATGTACGTATAAACATGGGTGCCGAACTGAGAACCGAATGCAAAGTGAAGGCCTGAGTAGGACAGTAAACCATATTTGAAGTCAAAAATAACAGTGCTCACAGTAGAAAAAAGCTATAGAGGAAGAAGTTACATGTCCGAATTCACTGCCGCGGGTTGAACACGGCAGCAGAAGAACGAACATACATTGGCTGCCATTCAGTGTCAAAAACCCTATCTGGCCGTAGAAAATTTCCGAAAATTTTCTATGAAGCCTTTCGGACCAAGACCATAGCCCATATCCAATGTGCTTTCAACCGGGGAGGACGCGCCGAACATTTTTAATAAGGCCGAATTAGACTAAACTTAAAATATTCTCTCTTCGTCTTACTAGCTCACCGGTGAGAAATGTATCCATGGACGGTTGCGTTGCAACTTTGCAGAGCAGTCCAATCTCAATGAATTATCAGTATGCTAGCAACGGAAGGTGAAATGTGCGTCAGTGTGCCTTCAACGCCACAGTAAAACAAACCCGGATGTCTCAGGATACAGAGCGGAAAAGAAGCCACAAGTCCCGTCGGACTCCTACAATTTGACTTATTCTAATGACCTCAGTTTTAGGGCCTTCCTGGAAACAATGTAGCTCACTTGGTTTGAAAGACGGTAGATACTTCGCTGAAACTGAGGTAAAATTGCTACCGAAACAAACAAATGAACACTCATGGGTTATGTTTTTCACGAGTAATTCTACTGTTTGCCTCAAGACTGGGGCTGTGACGAGAATTTAATGGTTTTGTAGTGGGTGTCTGGGAATGCTAACTGGAGAAGCCTTGATGATGAGTAAAAATGTCAAATAGATAAGCAAACGATGTCGATATGAGACCAAATAATGAACCCTGTCTAATTTCAAAATTTATACATAAAAAGGACAATGTCTGTAAGGTGACCGGTGTCCATGGAGATGACGATGGTAGCGGTTTGCCCTCTAAGTCGAAATTGGCTTTCGTTACAGAGCACGAAAATGAGTGTGACCGCTATCCCAGTATTAGTTGATACATTTCACTCAGCCAAGGAATGAGCATGCGGTGACCAAGTTATGATAAACCTTCAAAGGACGTGTGACGAGTACGCCATCAAAACCATGACATGAGTGCAGGGTACGGAACCCATGTGCCCATCAGAAATAGTACAACTTGACAAATATATACGGCGACCAATATATTTTGGAGACTGCCAATACCCCCGCCCGGCTATATAGTTTGGAGTCACTCAAAAATGGCTCTGACTCCTTGGGATCAAAAAAAATCACCGCCGACCACTAGAAACATATCTGATTGACGGCATCCGAAACGGATTAGCCTGTCACGGTGACCGAAGCCAGTGGACGTCTACATATTCAAAACACCACCCCTAAGTGGCTTGCGCCGGACCACTTGCGGTCCCACCCACACACCACATATCCGGTGTAACCCCCAAAGGAATAAGACCAGCAGATATGCTAGTGAAGTTTTTGTGTCAAGCAGTTAATGCTGGTTAGCCAACTGAATGGTTGGCAGTAAAAGGACACCCTAATCTCTCGGTAAATAAACAGAGAGACGGCGATGACAAGACCCTAACTGATAAAAAAGATAGATTAAATGTAGTACAAGAAGCATTTCAGTAGATGTGTGCGTGTTAGTGCATTCCGGAGAGCGGAAATTTGAAAACGAGAGTCAAAGTTGGGCTACCAAAAGATCAGGCGAACGATTCATCATTCAACACGCCAACAAAGCTCAAGAAAATGTGGGCAGAAGAGCACAGACATCCAGGTTTCTGAAGAGAGGAGCGGATTAGTTGCCGAACGATTATAATCTCGGTGGGTGCAAACATTAACAAAATTAAGATGAACATGCTGGCAGAACCTACCTGAGCCTAACGCACCCGTTCTCTCTTCGTCGACGGTGCGTCATGAATAAACTGGTGACCAACCAATTTCAAACGGTCAGCGCACTCGCGGCCGAACACATTGCAAAGCCACATGGTCATGTCACTGCGACCAATGGCACCGATGTTTCCCTTGCGTACCGCGTGCTGTCGTTCCCGGCCGCGCAACAAGTGCTCGTTGAACTCGCGTGCGCCCGTCCGAATTGTATTCCTCCAAGCAGTCCGGTTCAACGTTAGGTCTTCCGAACAACCACAATCAATTTTATAACGTGGAGGACCTACCTGCACAGCATCCTGGTATCTCGCTGTTGACAACCAAGACTTCGTTTACCCGATCTCAGTTGTCCACACAGCACCTGCTTTGGGATACGGTCAGCGCCCATCCGACAGACGCGACCCAGCCAACGAAGTTGATTTAACATCAGCAGGGTTTCCATCCCGTCCATGTCCGCTTGTCACAGTACCTCAGTGTCCGAAACCATGCCCGACTGCCGAATACCCAAGACGCGTCTTAGACATTGCAAACGAAGCGGCTCAGATGACGCACATAACGCTGATATAATGTCTACGTTTCACTGCCGTACAGCAGTATAGACAGCACCATTGAGCAGTCGACAAAGAGCTTAGTGCTCGGCTTTAGGTTGTGGTTCTTCCAAACACGTCCTTCAAGACGTCCGAAAGCAGCACTAGCCTTTGCCACACGAGCTCTCAACTCGCGGTCCACGGACAGATCAGGGGACAGATTGCTGCCAAAGTAGCAGAAGTCTGTGCAGCTGCCGACAACATCTCCATTAATGCGAATTTGGGGTGAAGGTGCACAGACAGCACCTCCGCCCGGAGAAGGCTGAAAGAAAGAAAATGTCTTACCTGTGTTGATATCCAGTTCAAACTTGGATGCCGCGGTCGCGAAAGCCGTGGCCAGTCGCCGTAGTTCGTCCTGGCTGTGTGCAAACAGCGCGCTGTCATCTCGAACAGAAGCATGCGCATCATTGAGATACATAACCTGGTTGGGGCACCGAAACGTCGAAAATTTAGTAGGCATCTATCCGTCCGGTACTCTACCTCGACGCCGTCCTTCCCAAAGTCCTGAAAAGCAACTGATAACATGGCAGTCTAATGTGAACTAAATTGGGATGAAGCCGAAACACGACCCTGCTTCACGCCAGTGACAATGTCAAAATCAGCAGAGGTAGATCCACACGATGGCACCTTCGCCCTCATGCCTAAATGTAACAATCTAACCAGATTGACGAACTGACCTGGACATCCAAACTTACCAAGTACCGTCCACAGCGCCTCGCGGCCAACGGAATCGAACGCCTTGGTGAAGTCGACGAAGAGGGAATAGAGGGGCTGGTTACGTTCCCGCACTTTTCCTGAAGTAGTCGAGCAGTATTGAATCGTTCGCTAACGATTCAAGGTTCACAACGAGTTACGCGTAATCGGTTAATCCAAAAACGTCTTTCTCAATACCCAACAGCAGAGAAGATAATCCATCTTCGAAACGACTAATAAGAAGACGCTCGTGAAAACTGAATTTAATACGGTACTAATTGAATCAATGTACATGAAAATTGAATATCATACCTCGAATGTGAAATATCTTCACAAATCAAACAAAGAATGTGCCGGTACAACAACTCTGACAACCAGGCACCGCTCAGTAATGGGGGACGATAAAACGGAATTGAGTTCACCCAAACAAATGGTAATTGGTCGGGTTGGAGCAAAGTGACTGTTCACGCATTGAGAAATGGTAAGAATTATAAGCTACTCAAGAAAGAACATGGAAGGAAAATGTCTTATTTTGACATTTATAAATGTAAAGGCGTCAGACTGAATAAGAGTAAAAGAAACGGTTACAGTAGTTGATGTAAGAATAAAAATGATTGGTACAGTTTATTCTTAGAAAAATGAAGAAAGATAGGGCCGCCCTTCAACACTGATCAAACAAGGCACAGCAATCTCAAAATAATGCAACAGACCTTAACAAAATCAACAAGCAGCGAACGGCAGGTCTATCGTACTTCGATTCGCCCGGAATCCACATTGCTCCTCAGGAACATTGGCCTCTAAGTTGTCCGTATTCAGCCAGTTTAAAACAATTCTGGCAAGCACCTTGTCTGCGCAGCCCAGCAGACTGACTCCCCGATAACTGTCAGCTGGAGTGGTGCACGTTCCATCGCCGACCCGCCGTCCGTCAGAATTTCACTTGGCAGTCCACATTCACCTGCATGCTTCCCGTTGCGAAGCTGACCAATCGCCCTCTGCAACTCTAGTAAATCAGGATAGACAACAAGTGAAGACCTGATGGCTTGCTGTGGTAGGCTGTTCACGGTCACCCAATCAATGATAGTAGGACGATTTAGTAGGCTACCAAAGTGTTTACGCCAGACTTTCATAATGTCCTCTGGCTGGGTGCACGAACAGCCGGTGTCCACGTCTACCACTGCTTTTGTAGACTTGACAGATGGACCGAATATCGCTTTGAGCGAATCGTAGGACTCCTTAAGCTATCGACGATCTGCAAAACCCTGCATCTGCTCACACTGCTTCACTCACCAGTTGTCCTTGATTCCATGAACACGCTCGGACAGTTGACGGCGGATACTTCGGAACGTCGTCTTCTTTGCTTCATTGCCCGGGTCCATTGCGGAGGCAGCAAACGCGGTATTCTTCTCTCGTACAAGTTCGGTGATAACCCCATTGTTGTCGTCGAACCAGTTTGGACGTTTCTGGCGTTTGATACCAATCGTCTCGGTGGTTGCTGTCGTGATCCGTTCCTCGATGAACTGTTACATACCCTCAGGGGTAGTGGACACGAGATCGTCGTGCAGAAGAGCGGCAACTGGACACTGAAAAGCAGTCTTCGTCTCGCAGTTCCCTAGTCTTTTTATATCCAACTTCTGCCGTTGTCCGGGGGATCTACAATAGACAGACTTGCGTACACGGATAAGTAATTTAGTCCTGACCAGTCTATGATCGTTGCTACATTCGGCGCCGCGCATCACTCGCGTGATAAGCACTTCACGAATGTCGCGCTGTCGCACAATCACGTAGTCAAGCAAGTGGTGATGGCCGCTTCGTGGATGGGTCCACGTCGTGGTGTCGCTGGCATCCAGCTGAAATCGGGTGCTTGTGATAACCAGCTTATGGGTAGCAAAGAGGTGAAGCAGACGATCCGCGTTCTCATTAACTGAAGCAGTGCCGTGTGATCCGAGGGTTCCCGGCCAAGCTACCGAGTCGCGCCCTACTCCAACGTTCAAGTCACCGGCACCGACCGGATGGTGGCGGACAGTTGATCATGAAGCCGACCGTTTGTATTGGCAGTGTGACATAGTTGGACCATTAACACTTGTAAATGTGACACACTTTGACAAAGTTACAGGCCCGCAGACATCATTCGAAGGCTGATGCCGTGCGGTTCGCCTACCATCAAGGCGTAGATACGATCAGCGACTGCAAAACAGACACAATGCTCCCGAGCACCGTCTATCGGGTAACCTATTCAATAGAAGAAGTACCCAGCACCTGCTTCCCGTAACTTACCTTGCTCCGCCAGCCTTGTAAGGTTCAGGGCTGCCACTTCGATCCCATAGCAACGCAGTTCCGTCGCAATCAATGTTGTGCGCCGTTTTGGCTGTCCCTTGTGGCTGCATCGGTCCAGCAGCGTGCGCACATTCCATGCTCCAACACAGAGCATTTTGTGTCTCCGGGCCTGTTTCAAGTTGGTCTTTGGGTAACTAAAACTTGAGTGAGCGTTATCTGCTAGGGGATTGGTACTGGGAGGACGGTAGGAGGGTAAGTGGTTGATAGTGGCATATTTTTGCCTATCCACCCTGCCATGTGCAGCAGAAACGGTGACCCGGTTTATCTTTCGCGGCGGCCAACGCAGTATGGTATTTGGTTTCTGTTGTATAGTCATGATTTTAATAGGCTCAGGATACTACCAGGAAGCCCATGCCTAGACAGGAGAGCGATTAGGGCCCTCAACCAAAGACTTTGGCTCAAAAGCCTGTACTGCAAGGCAGCGGGTGACACACACGCACACATACGCATCAACATCATCCAACTAGAACGTGCTCCGCAGTCACGACCCGGGACATTCGGTACATCCAAACGGAGATAATGTTGCACGGGAAAACCGATCATACGTACACAGAGAAAGGTCAGAAAAAAAAACCAAACCGAACCAACACAGAACACACTGACACCATACAAGATGAACGCATCTGTCTTTTGTCTGGCTGCTCCCCATTTGGCCAGTCTGACGTGGTTGAGCCCGCAACGACCGAAGTCGCAGTTAGCACAGCCTGCCGGATCAAAACAGCACACGAGGCTGACCACCATGCCAAGGTAGCAGAAAAGGTCAGGGATAGCATGTCTAGGTATGCAAGTGCACACCGTTTACGGAGATGGTTTGAACACAACTGTGCAACTTGAAGCAAACGACGGAACTATTCAAGTAAGTCAAGTTGGGTATGAGATTTTTATGGAATGAAACTATACTTCCTCCACTGAAGTCAGTACAAATAAATCACCCAAACGTTATCTTCTTTATAAGTGATTACTTCGTCATTAAATTACCAAGATACCCCCAAAAATTGCTTAACGTTACCCGGAATGTAAACGAAAAATGGCTTATTTTCTGCCGCCACTAATCGTCAATAAAAGGTTCACTCGGTGATGTACGCCTGCCCACCACCGTAAGATTACCGGCTTATTTTTCTTTTGTTCAGCACTAACCGTTTTTTGCAGCTCATGACGTTTTGTGAGAGTGGCTGAACTGATGATTTTATCTTACTGCGTGCATGCATATTGTGATAATGAACCTATAAGAAGACTTCACGTAAACCCGTCAGTACAGTTTGCAGGCTTTAAATTCGGATCGTTGGCGAAGCGGAAACGGGGCAGTATACGTTTCAAAGTGTGCGAATAAAGATCTGGCTGACAGCAACAACTTTTTTATCTCTAGTGTGTCTTCTCACTCTTCACACAGCTGGTCAACTGACAGTCCATTTTCTCTCGCGTCGTCATGCCTCTGTGCCCAATTTTCCCCTCCTCTGTATCATATGCCGTATGTGCTTTCATATGGCCCTGGCAACCAGTCAGTACGGATTACAAATATACTGGTAGCGAAAACATTGTTAAAGTATTAAACCTCACTGATATTGTGGAAAAGTAATTTTATTTGTCGAGGAGGAGTTTTCATATCGTGGATTTCAACTGCAGTTACATGGGCTTCATTCACATCCCGTTGCCAAGTCGGCGGTCACGCATTGTTAACCAGCTCTTTCTGAACTAAACCGAACTGGCCCCATTGCCTTGTTTGAAAGGAGTGACGAAGAAAGAATTTTATGGGTGAACTGAAGAAAGTAACTAACAGCGAAGGTGGCTGTTCAATAAAAAACGAACTCCAATCTCCGGTCACGAAATTAAGACGTTGGTGTTATTGCTGCTTTTATGTAGTGGGTGGACAACGGTCATTCTGAACACGAGCGAGCTTCAGGTTTAAACTGGAGTTTCGGGTAGTGATGTAATCCGAGATCGACAGTGGCAGATTTTTTGAACAAGAGAACTAGGATTAGTGACCGATCAACACGGAAGATTCTGTTACTGTAGGAGAGTGTGTTCCTCCCAGTACAGTGTTCGAGTGACAAGGATGCATCGCACCTACCAATTCCATTCTTTAAAAAGGCTAAAAAGTTTTTCATCTCGTGATGACCATGGAACAGTATCAACGACAGGCTAGTTTGAACGGTTACAATTAAGTTTCATGCACAGGCTAAAAATAAGATGACGCCAATCAAGTAGACCTCAACGCCCAGACTGCACTCGACGGTTTGTGTCATGTCTGCACAGCTGTTGCAGCAACGGACCACAACGTTTACATCCTTCCGTCAGTCCCGTCCATTTGATTAATGAAATTGTTATATTTCACATCACCGATAACGGAGGTAAGAGCGGCGCGTACTCCGATGGCCGTCTGGTAATTTTTTCACACTTCGCTGAGGAAAAAATTATCCCAAGAATTATAAAACTTGCAAGTTAGTCACACGTGGTAAAACGTTAAATGGGTTAAAGGGAAACCAATGTGGTAGCGGATGTCGGTTTATCAGAAGCTCCGTAGACATCAATGAATAACAAATGACCGATTAATAAGTTGTTTAAAACATAACAAGAGGGTTGAAAACCTTTGAAAGAATAAGCTGTTTTGTTCCAGAAACTATAGTGCGTTTGATAAAAATCGGAACCGTCTCCCGGCGATAATCAACACGGGAAATCTCGGTCCCAAAAATTACGTGACTGTCTCCGCAATGCTCCCAGAACGAACCAAAAGAAGCGTGTATAAAACCGCTTTGTTCCGCTCCAAAAACGTGCCCCACCACGAGGAAATTACGGGATATTTGTGCGGTTCATAGTGACCCAGAACATTCTCAAGTCAGAAAATGGAAGGACGGTTAGCAGAAATAATAAACGAGGTCACTAATCCACTGATGAACATAACGGGATAAATGTCGGACTGATAAAAATTGCCAAAGTTACCTCTCGACCGTTCGGACCAGGTCCGTTCGTTTTAATTTGATTAATCCCTTTTTTGAGGGCGGAGGCAGTTTCAAACAAATAAATGGGCGTCCTGACGACTCCCCCTGAAGATTGTTGGGTTCGATCGTAGGACTGTTTCCGAGGATCGACTCGGATGGGTCCGACCTTTTCACTGCATCTTTTTTTCACTGTCTGCACTTCAAGGAATATTTGTGCTTGGCGTCTTGGAACTGTAACGCCGGTTATGTCAGATGCACTGTTTGGCAGACCGGCCCCTCTTTAATCCAAATACGTCCGGCAGTATATCGAGTTGCGCGGTTGGTCCACCCGGTCGCACAGTGCATCTCCGCGGTTCCAGCGAATCTGGTTTGCGAGCCGCACATATATGGCTTCGCTGACTTTCATCTCATAGCGGACTGATTCTCTCCGTTAGATGATTATTCGTTTCTTCCACTTCAGCGGTCCATCGAGCATGTGTACAACGACCGGCTCGCCGATCATTGAGTACCGCGCACGAGCTTCATGCCTTTGACTCTACTGCCTTTTTACTCCTGCATAGCGTCTTCCCCGCCTGTTTGAATGGGGATTCACGATAGCAAAGGCAATTATCAGTTTTCTGCTGAACGTTCATTCCGCCGGTAACTTGTCATCTGGGACGTTCGGATTTGGGGTTGCCCGGTGGTTGATCAAAAAGGTCCGTAAAACATTGGTCGCGCGACATTCTTCTCTGATCTTCAACAACGCTTGCTTCGGGGTGTTGACAAACCTTTCAGCTTGTCCGTACGAGTGAGTATGGTGAACCGGAGATCGCATGTGTTGGATGTATTGCCGCTGACAGTAGTTTTCGAAGATGTAGGAGATAAACTGAGATCCGTTGTATGTGACCAACGTTTCTGACAATCCAAAGCAGCCGAAGGGTTCAGTAGCTGCTGTATAGTGCTGTCCGTATTCGGCTGTCGTAGACTGTAAACCTCTGGACACTTGGTGTAGGCGTCGATGATAACCAGATACGTTTGTCCACTGAGTGGTCCGGCAAAATCTATGTGGAGTCTTTGCCAGGGAGTTTTAGCTTCTGGCCAAGTGTACAGTTCCCGTTTCACGGAGCTTTTTGCAGCCAGACAACATGATGTGCATTTCGGGTGGTGTGTCCCAACGTGTTTGTCCACTCGTGGCCAACAGGGTAACGGTGCGCCAAATACCTCACTCCGTCAATCCCTGGGTGCCCACAGTGGAAGTGCTTCAGCACCTGTCACTGGAGAGCTTCTGGGACTGCTGCCCTGTCGGCAAACATGACGCATCCATCCACGGTCGTAAGCGTTTCTCGACGGTGAGAGTATCCTCGTGAGGCACCACTGGGGTCTGCGTGTGGCCAAGTTGTGCGGATGAACGTCATCACTTACCTTAAGATCGGATCAAGTTTGGTCGCCCTCTTCATCGTCTCGGCTGTCACTGAGTGTGCTCGGACAGCCTCGTTGAGGATAAGGTATTCATCAGGTTTAACATTCACCCCTGCGACTATTGTGTCCTCGTCAATCGACGCCCGTGATCTTATGAGTCTGGATGATACGTCGGCCGGACCAAAGCTGGTTGGGGAACGGTGTCGTATCGCGAAATTCTAGATAAGAGGCATTGTTGCATGTCTTTGTAAGCGACTGATCGTATAGACCGAACACAGCAAGCAACGTTTTGTGATCCGTCAACAATGAAAAGTGTCGCCCGTACAACGCTTTGCAAAAATATCTCACTGCGAAGATTAAAACGAGGGCCCGCTTCTTGATCTGGCTGTAGTTTTGTTCAAGGGGGGTAAGCGACCTCGCCGTATGTGCGACTGCCATTTCGGTTCCATCTGGAAACATATGTGATATCACGGCACCGATTCCACAGTTTGGTGGATCTGCTGCCACCGACTAAGTCTCAGGATGACAGATAATGCACGTCTATCCTACTAAGTAAGTTGCCGGCACAGAGTGCTCAGGATGGCGGCATCTGTTATGTAGTCGCTGACCCCGTCAGCCCCTTGATAATAGTTAAGGTACATGCATCATTTCTTGAATCCCCTCCGTGCACCTGCAAATCGATAGAGGTGGACCTGCCGCGTCCGTTAATGCCTATGGTACAACTTTTTGTCACAGTGGGTCCGACATCAATGAGTGACTGACGCGTCACTGAGGGTGACTTCAGCGCTCTAGTAGGGCACAAAATGGCGGCCTGATAGGGAGATCTCGAAAATCACGATACTGTTGCAGTCTACGCGAACGGCATTCGTCCGCTCCATCCGCGTGATACTTAAGAGTTCACTACCATAAACGCGTTTTCAGCTGGACACCTGCAAAACTAAGACGTGGACTTGCTCACAAAGTGGTCACCACCATTTATTTTGCAATGTGATCGCTTGACAGTGCAACCTAGGAGAGCTCATCATGTGAGTGTTGCATGGGGCTGAGCGTGGCGCAGTTAATAAGCTAGGCAGGGCCAATTTGTCTACTCATACTTGCAGGCCTATTTACTGCAGATCATACAAGCGTGGACCAGACGATGCGTGTCAGACGATTGCGAAACTCAGAGACGGCGGCGATATCTTAACATGCAGTAGCCACTCCCGAATTCATTAACCATTACCGAGTGTGGCACATCACAAGGGCCAAATCACGGCAGCAACAGTGAAAGGCATTCTGCGCTAAAAATGATCAAATTATTTCGTGGATAACAATGCAATTACTTCTAATTCAACACAAGAGACAAAAGAAGTGTTCGCTGTTTCCACAGTGAATCCAAACCATGGGGACGGAAGAATCATGTTCCAAAATGTTCGTCGCCAGTTTGACAGACTTCTCCGAGGAAACAAGAACAAATAATGGAAAAGGCGAGAGGAGTCGTTACGGCGCGACTCTCATCACCAACAACACAAAAGTCCTCACCTCCCTTAAAGTGACTTGTGGTCCAATCGTCCAGTCCATTAATGCGCTGAGCGACAAGGACAGCTGCAGAACGAGGAGGCTGCATGTGAATATGAGTTACCAGGGAGACTTTCAAAACATGGTAGCTTGGTTTTGGAACGTGACTTTTTGTAGTTGGTGCGAGCCATATGGGAACGGGAAGTGAGTCCCCTGGAGTTCGGAGATGGCCTGGTTGTGCCTTTGTTCAAAGGTAAGTGGAGTAAGCTAAGCACCGAAAGTTATGGGGAAGTCAGTCTACTTAGCTGTGTTGAAACGGTTCTAACAAATGTGGTGTTAAACCAGCTGAGAACTAAAGACTTCGAGAGCACTCTAGGTTTGGGGCGAGTCGCAATACAAGTGTTTTATGTCCGGCAGATCCAGTAGAAGTGGCGTGAATACAACCAGCGTCTGTATGCCACGTTGGTGGATTTAGCCAAGGAGTTTGCTTCCGTAGATCGTACGACCTTGTCAGCATTGTTGGAAAAGCCTTGTTGTGTAGTAAAGTTCAGCAACTGAGTCAAAATGAGGTGTGTAGGTGTGCAGGCGGTGATACAGTCGTCTGCCAAGTCAGTCACTACCATTAGCCTGAAGCACGTTTATGTCTCAACTCCAACGCTGATTAGTTTCTCTTCCGCCGCTGTACTAACAGCCGCTCTTAAAAACCCGGTGGACGGTGTCGAAGTTATGCTCACCGTCGACCTGACGTTTGCGTAGTTTTATAATGCTCATCGTGTTGTTTACGAATGGTGTTGCGTTTCACACACTCAAAGAAAATGAAATTCGGCCGCTAGCCACAGTTTTCATGACTGCGGCATCTGAATTTGGTTTGGGCATCAACTTAAATGGAACTTTTCCTTCGTTTGATCATTTCTTAGATTGTTTTCTGCTTACGTCTGCGCAGCCTTCTGTCAAGACAGTAAGTCCGTCGAGAGATGTTTTTGTGGGCCGCTGGCTGCGAGCTCATGTGGTGAAGACTAACGTTGTCTTCGTTATGTTGAAAGCTGTTTCTGGAAGAATCACAGCTTGTAGTAGAAAACAAGGCGGTCTGTCTACCGCCCAAGGGAGTTGTCTGCGTTAGTATGAGGGAGAAAAACTTAGTAGTATTTCAGCAGACTTTGCGGTACTTGAGTTGCTATTATCTGTATGGGCTACGACGTATCTGGGTATTTGGTGGCTGAATTTTGTGCGGACGGCCGAGGCGATTCAGCGACTTAACACTGACTGGCTTCACATCGTACTGATTTTCAATAGGTTTCCTCAGTCGGGGTAGGTCCACCGGAGGGTGTGCGAACAAATTTCCAAGCAGCTATTGTACGGACGGTCCAAAACAGTTGAGCAAAGCCCTGGTAGTCACAAACTGAGATACCGGGGTTGAGTAGGGGCGAATAACGCCTCTTCCAAATCCCTTTTATACACAACCATGAACCAGACCGTTCGGTGCAATACAGTCTGGATGGGCGTCATGTGATTTAGTGAACGACAACTGCGCATCGGTAAACTCAAGCGCGCGGCGAGCAAAGGGACTCTGTATGCCGTAGGCTGTAGTAACATATTTGTACGACGCTGCCGTACAAATATTACTGCTTCGCTGGCTGTTGTGACCTCAACGCACTTACACTGGATCGCCAACGAAGAGACGACGAGTGAGTTTGACGTGAGTAACTTATATCAGATCTATACGTTTGGTTCGCTCGTATTGATCAACGTTCACCTCCATTCGATGAAACACCCATATTCATTTTTAGTGAGTCCGGCTGTAGCGACTTTCTACCTGTAACTCTCCTCAGCTACATTAGTGTACTTTAACCTAAAGGTTTATTTAAATTTGAACTTCGATTTTTGCCCCTCGTTCTATATGGAAAGCAATGACATACAGATATGCCGAAATATTTCGCAACTTATACTTTCAAACCTTTTCCTCCTAGCCTGGGTCGTACCATTTGAATTCCTCCATTTTTGTTTTCGAGACATGAGAGTCCTAATTTCGTGCTGGTGCGCCATCTGGTTGACTAGCTGTGATCGAGTGAAACAAGAAGGCTTCAGGGTTATCTACAGACGTGTGATGTGTAACAAGTGTCACCTTTGAGGTAGCGGAAGCCATTTGCAAGGAGCATATCGCATAGGGGTATTTTGGCGTTGGTCGCTGAAGAAAACTACTTTAAAACGGAAGCCGCAAGCCGTACGTAGCACTGACGATCAGTGTTGATAGCTAGGGGCTAAGTGTGAGTCGGGTGAATGAATGCAACAATCAGGCAGCTTAAAACATGGGTGCGGACCGGACGTTTTAGGTAAAGTAAACTTGGGCGTTTTTCGTGTGAAACTGGGCGCTGATGATGGGAGGTGTGTATGCTTGGGACAGGTAGAGCGCAGTTTCTGCTGAGCAGTGTGGCGATCAGGTAACTGAGAGCGGAATATGAGGTCACTACATCACCGCAGGTAATACAGTGAAGTATGAATTCGTTGGAAATGTTGGCCATGATCTTTCAGAACCTATTTTTTGAGGTCATCATTCGCCAGAATAATAGGGCCGCGAAATTGTCATGGAAGCGAAAACGAATGTCATTGTGATAATCAAAATGAAGCGTACAAAGAGGGGGTTTTTCAAAGTAAGATAAGCAGTGCGCGGTAACATTGACGAAAGTGGCAGATAAGTACGAGTGACATACCCTTAGGTGGTGTTTCACACTGTGCGCCCAGAGAGAGTTACCACCGGACCACATTACTTGCCCGTGGGTTAACAAATATGGAGCCCCTGCGGTAAGAATTTGCGGCGCAAGACTTATCAACCAGCTCCGGGTAAATTTTGCAAGGCGATTTTTGCACACAACGATAAAAACATTTTGTCGACAACGATGACCACAAAGGGAGAAGACAGAGAAATACATCTTTCAGCAAGGTTGCAGTTGCTCTGGGGCGTAATGACACACCATTTGATTAGGCGGGACCGACAACAAATGGTGTAAAATTTGCCCACTAATAGTCGACAAAGTCTGTAGTTGGTGCAAATAATAGCCACCAGTCATCGGATTCAGCGTAACCCACCATGTGCCTTTCCGACACGTTGTGGTCGGAAGTTTGCACGGGCGTGAGGACGAATGTTAGCACCAGACAAGATATGGATCACGAGTGCATTACTAGCAGTCATAAAAGTTAGAAAGTTGTGGGGCGTTGGCCAACAGCTCTGGGAGTTTCCGCTCCAGTACCGCTTTTCGAACATGCGCTAGTTGAATAGGGGTGCAACATGTGAGTCATCATTGGACAGATTAGTGGTTCCAATATGTTGGCATACACTTCACAGTACATAACTGTCACAAGTTTTTGCCGAACAATGGAGTTGACCACCACAATTTTTACGTGGGCGTGTGTGAGAAAGTAACGGGTTACGTAAATTGCACTCGTCACTAAACAAGAACACAATTGTCAAAGGATAAAAATTAGACGGGGTCGGTCTCAATTCCCCTGTGGCATTTCGAGTCTTTCCCTAAGATTTTGCGGTCTATGCTGCTGCACTGCACCAGAAATTTCCGGGGGTTGGCCTCTAAGTCTGCTTGTGCATCATTGAAAATAACTATGAATTACAGTACTCCTACTGTCTATACATTCGAGTGGATGTCGATTTCACGGTGGAAAATTTGAATTGGTCATTTTATCTTTCCGCCTTCACTGTTTTGCTTCAGGTTATCAGACAGTTCTACAGGCATACAACTATAGCAGCAATGGGCTCACGTCCAGTTCCACTGTCTGCAGATGTACTGTTATCCATAATGGGGACCATTAAACCTAATGAAATCCCAGTTAGTTGCAAGTCCCATTAGTGTCAGTCGGATGATTGTTTTGTTTCGTCCAAAACGATGATCACCCACAAGCCATACAAATTGGTTTCAACACTGATTGAGAGCCTCATGACAACCTTTCGTTCCTAAGCCATACTATGCACCATCGAATGGATGGAACAGCTCAGAGATTAATCCATAAAAGAAAGATGTGAACACTTCAACATATACAGAGCCGCAGTTTTATCTCCATGTAGTGGAGAAGAGATCTGGCGTGCTGCCTGATATTAACGATGCATACTCTCCGCACATTGGATAAACTTCGGGTGAACCGTAGTGTACCCAGAAAACGTTCATTGAAAACGGATAACCCGAGTTATTTATAAATAAATTTGTTGAACTTCAATAAGAAACAAACTGGTTCAGGTAACGGAGGAGAGGCCCGGGTTTATCCGTCCATCACACGCAGTTGGTGTTATAGGCTGAACAAACCTCAGATTTTCGGGAGTGATCCAGGATGTCTACCCTGCAGCATAACCTCGGGTGTCGTTAGACAACCCTCAGGTGTTAACGTCTGGTTCGGCGAAGTTCTCTGTGTTTCGTTGTGTCCTCTCTTAATGGTTGTTGTCTAGCCGGTTACACTGGAAAAATTGCAAGGCGAGCATCGAATACGGTTCTTAAACAACTTCCAAGACGGCTTCGCGGTCGTTTATCTGAACCCATGTCAAACGCATTCGGGTCTCACATGGTTGACATCGGTCGTCTAATTAAACCGAGTGAAGAGTTCTGAGTTATATTCAAGGTCCATCAAACCCACCCCAAATAAGTTACAGTGCGATTATTAGCATCTGAGAAATTCGCGTTCAGGCTGTACGATGCATGCTTGTGTAAACGGAAGCAATTTGTACAGATCATTCATCTTTCCAGGCCATCCATCTAAAAACCACTCTATACCAGACCGAACATGAACGAGTTGGTGACGTCGGCCGTGACTGGCTCAAGTGCCACTTACCCCACACACTAACATCACCATCTCCTCTTGTCAAACCATAACACGCCCAGCCGCGGCGAAATTCACTGGTTTCTAGACATGTGGCGTATGTTCCATGTCATCGCAGAAGCCCGACGAGAACTGCCAAAACGTGTTGTTTGCAAAGTTGAGTACGTTCTTCTACTCGTGAACTGCATGCCTATTAAGTGAATTAGTGATTGCAACATTTTTTCGACTAGTTGAAAATTGAAGATTTGCATTAGCATGACCGTGTGTTCCACCGTATAACTTTCAAATGCAACGACTGAAAGGTACGAGTATCAAAATTAGTTTTGAAGCCATAAGCGGAGTTTTTCAACGAAATATGGGGGATGTTTACTCCTTGAAATAGGATCCTACTTATGGTCGTGGAGGTTGCTGACCGTTTCTTATGGTGCGTGTAGTGACTGATCAAATGGTTTGATACAATGTCTTACACTGTGAATCACTACCTCGTCGTTTCGTGTTGCTTGCTAGCTCTATCTGGAGTAAGTCTGGCTAATCGTCCAAATTTTGAATAAAAATGTTCTATACATGTTATTGACAAATTTTTCGTGAAGTTGCAGACGTCTTAAACTTCATTCTTTCTCCTGTCGTTTGGTCGTTTGAACCAACGTTCACACGGGACTATCCTTGTTGGGGTGTTGCGAAACAGGCGTTTCGTTTGCTGCGTTTGTCCCTCCATTATGCACATACCAATCCATTACTCCGTTACAATTAGTGTGCGTTTTTCGCATTGATCTGCATGTTCTCATGTAGGTCCAGCGCCGACAGACCGCTGGTAAATCGTTTTGCATATTTTTCAGAACGAACAAATCAGACGTTTGTGTTGCATCATCTGGAAGAAATCCGCCTAGGACGAATACAATATTCAGGTCACACGATCGACAGGCGCCCACTTCGAAGACAATATTTGTTTACACAACTTTTCAACGTTTATCTGCAAGGCGACCTTTATGGCGTTTCTCATTGCTGCGCTATGTTCCTTCAATTTCAACACTACATATTCCGGAATGGACTACCGAGTAGAACCATACTGACAAACGTTGCTGCCACATAGTTTTCCAACTGCACATTAATTTTCTGAATATTTAAGATTTGCATGCCTATCTCCATTCCAACAGACTAGTAGACTTCGATAATGATCGAGTGGGCTTAGTGCAATTTGCGAGATTTGCTACCTGAGACAGAGACGCTAATTCGTCTGCATTTGTGAGGTTTAAGAATTTGGGGGCATCCGTAATGGCGGAACCGAACTCCAGTCGCATACCAGAATCAGCAAACACATGCCGAACTGAGTCAATTTCCAGAGTGCACAACCGATCGATATAATGTCAATGGCCGTCAAAACAACCCGAGCTTACATAAAGGCTGCTTCAGTTGTTGTTATCGACGTACCATAAGTCTGGCACAGTGGATGTTTTAGGTCACATACATGGCCACAAATCATTTTTTGTGTGTGCCAGGATGGTTGCCGTGAGAAAGAACGATTCCGTTTCATGCAATCGAAAGGAATGGTTGTTAGTCCTCGTAGACGCTGCAGTGGTAGGTCAGTTGTGACGACAGGCGATTCGTGTCTCATTTTGCTTTGTTTTGCCGTTTAGCCGAGATTTGAATCACCCAGAAAGCAGAAATAAGAGCCTTTAATTAAGCAACGAAATCCGACGTATCTTAACAGGTGCAACAGTGTTTCTGTTTGCCTGTTTAAATCGCTGCCATAAGAGACAAACCTTTCAGCTGGAACAATAAATGAACGACACTTATATGCTGGAGAACGACTAAAGTAAACGAATGTTTGTAATGATAAAACTTGCGATATCTCGAATCCCGCTGTTTTGGCGACCGATCTCTAAGGAATCTCGGATCACCTTAACTCAGCAGTCAGTATGCGTGTGTTTGCTTTTTATGACTATAGTGGCTTCACTTCCCCCGTCTGCCACATAATAACCCGATTTGTGTTCCCTGTTAATTACCTCTTGTCTAGTTTTGTCTTACATAGGCGTCCGTTTGGGGCCAGCGAATGCACTTAAATGTGGAACAAATGAACTACAACTTTGTCGATTTCAAGTAGATTGGCGAAGGTTATATGGCTTGCCGACTTCCTCGGAAATTCTGGGCTTCTGGACAACGGCCTTGTACGTGAACATTTCGCTGAAGTAAAAGATTCGTTACGTGACCTTTGTGTTGACACCACTTGAACACACGGATTTTCTGTGAAGCAAAACAGTTAATTTTCACTTTATCAGTTTTACTGGCGACAACGCCGTGATATTTCTGCGGCGTTTCAGTACATAAAATCAACGCCGACACGGTTGTGCTCCACTTTACTTATTTGTATCGATGCCCAGTAACGGTTACTGAACAAATTTTCCGAAGTGTCTGAATACCTAAAAGTTTGAAATTCAGATTGCGGATTTGGCAAATGCCCCATTTCAGCCGCACCCGCACGCAGAAGGAAGTAGAATTGTTCCTTCCACCCCCTCGAAACAACAGATCATTCAAGTCCGTATTATATTGTTCTTTGCTTAGCGCGTGATGTCAGCGGTAATTTGCCTGCCATATTAATTTGGATCAATTTCCTGCTCATCGTTGACTTTAAAGTTAGAGGACGTTAGTGGGGCTCAGGTATTGGCGACTGGCTAGGTCAGGCCTGCGGGGATACCACTCAATGATACCAACAGTGCATTTGGTCACTTTCATCACTGAGTATTCGGTATAGCTAAGGTTGCTGGAGGTTGAAAAGTGCCGAATCAGTTGGCAAATTATCTTTATAGCACATCCTCATCTTCATCATCATCATAGACAGCAATACGTCAGTGGTTCATATTGGTGCTCAACTGCCACACAACCATGAAGAAGAAGCAAACGCTGTATAGGAAGAGAGGAAAAAAGGGTAAGGGGAGGGGACCAACCACTAAAAATGGTTACGCCTATATCCAGACACACGTCATCAAGAAGCATACACCTCGCAAACAGACAGCAAAGCTGTAAGTGAAAGTAAGGCGTCATCAGCGAAACAGCTACTTACGGCTTTCACTGCCCCGCGTCAATGGGTGTACTCACTTCACATCTCCATCTTAAATATCGCGAATTGCGTGTGATTTTGAGTAGAAGGCTATTTAGAAGACAACTTGAAGTTTGGAGTATGGCAGTTGTGTAGTTCGCCGATATGGTGCTTCAAGGCCGAAGTCTGCAGCCGGCGAAGACAAAAACCAACATTCACCGGAATTATAAGCATCCATGATACGAAGATTGAGGGGTTGTAGCTGAAATGGTACAAATGAAAATCAACGTTTCCGTGGAAGAAATAACGGGCATCAAATTGGCCACTATCTGCCGGATAAGTGAACATCGAATGACGTGCACATAGCCAGCTACATTCCAGTAGCCAATAGGCAATAAACAAAGCAGCACGCACGTTTTTATTGATGGAGTGGGACGTGTTACCCTGTTTACACCATACCGTAGATAGAAACGTGATGACGTCAGCGATTCAGCGATTGATAGACGGGTTCGAGGCAGAGGTCAAAGGATCCCGAATACAGTCGGTTTTCCTTGTTCAGTGTCAAGCGGGCGTCTGCTGATCTAAATGGCATTCATTGAAAACAGGGTTTAGCACCGCTCTTGGGAATTACAGTAAACATCACAAAACAAACTAAGATTAATTGCATAAAGGGATTTTTTGAAAATGAGAGTCAAGTAACGCTTTAAAGCGATCGCTAGAAGCGCTACTGACGATTTCAGCAGGGAGGCTGTTCCAGGAGTTAACAACCTTGTAGGGAAAAAACTTCTGCCTAAGGAAGGTCCGAGGACGAAGCTTGAAAAGCTTCCTGTTATGTCCTTGCCGACTCTCACTGTTCGCTACAGTGTAGAACTGATCAACGAGGCCTGCTCTATAGCGGAAGAGTGTAAAAATTAGATCACCGCGGAGCCGTCGAAATTCAAGTGGGTATAAACCAATAATTTCAAGCCGAGACCCGCATGCGCCACTCCTAAGGCCGGTGACTAGTTTGGTAGCCACGCGCTGGACACACTCAACAGTTAGGGTGTTTTTCTTCAAACCGGCATACACGACCAGATT
>LUCH01006367.1:0-21969 GCA_013368495.1 Paragonimus heterotremus
ACCGTCCTGGTCGTCCGCTAGAGCTGCATCGATCCAGCAGTGTGCGCACATTCCATGCTCCAACACAGAGCGTCTTGCCTCCTCGGGCTTATGTCAGGTTGCTCTTCGGGCTATTGGAACCTAAGTGAGCAGTATCTGCTCGGGGATTAATATTGGGGGGACAATATGAGGGTGAGTGATTGGCAGTAGCATATTTTCGCCTATCCACCCTGCCATGTGCAGCAAATAGGGCGACCCGGTTTATCCTGCGCGACGGCCGATGCAGTATGGTATTTGATTTCTGCCGTAAAGTCATGGTTTTGTGGACTTAGGATACTGCTAGGGCGCCCAGACCTAGATAGAGCCTTTGGCTCGAAAGCCTGTACCGCAAGGCAGCGGGTGACATACACGCAGCAGCATCAACCATCCAGGACAGGGTCGGCAGTCACAACTCAAGACATTCGGTACATTCACATACAGATAATACTGCACAGACAAACCAATCACATATGGAGAATCAGATCCGGCAAAAAAGAAAATAACAAATCGAACCGAAACGCAACAGACTGACACCATACGCAACGAACACCTCACAACGGACGCATCTGCTTTTTGTCTGGCTGCTCCCCTCTGGCCATTCTGACAGGGGTGAACCTGCAACGACCGTGGTCGCAGTCAGCACAGCCCTCCGGATCACAACAGCACACAATCCTGACCACCACGCCAAGGTAGCAGAAAAGGCCGGGCAAAATGTGAAATAAATAAATGCACGCCTACTCTTATTGTACACGTGAGTTCATGGCTGTGTAAATACATATTATTAAGTGTGAGCTGTTTAGCAGACGAACATAAATACGTGACTGTGCGCAGGGGGGTATGCTGGGGCACGAGCTAAATGTAAGACTAGCGACCCAGACGAACTTTGAAAGCAGTCATCTTCGTGGTGCTAATAATATGTTCTAGCAGATTTCGGTCCTGTCTAGACCCAAACCGAGAAGAAACTGTACCTTAGCTCAACTCTACCGCACTGACTTTTTTAGTTTCAAGCAATTCCCCGTGAGTGAGCAAGTACCAGCAGAAGTGAGCAAGGATCTTCACGGGTGGTTGTGGTCCTCCGAATCATGAACGTCAACATTAGATCATCTCTCTATCTACGGCATTCCAGAGAGAAGATAACTAGCTCGCACGGCCGCTCTAGTAGGGCTTTGCACTCAACCTGCGAAGTGCGTTCGTTGCGCGCCTTCGAACAGCTTCCAAAATTAGTTTGTGTTTCTGTAGGTGAGGAGGCCAAACAAGGGTACCTTGCTCCAGTTTAGGACGAATAAATCTGTCGTACAGTTTATTAAAAAATGATGGCCCAAGTTTTCCAAACAAACACTTCAGAAGCGCTAGTACGCTATTGGATGTTTCAACGCTTGCCTCAGTTTCACAACAGTGCCAAAGCCTTTTTATTTCTCCATGAATTGGGGCGGTTCCTTGCTGTGGGGGTAAAGAAAACCGTGCCCATGTCCGATCTGCACTCGCTGGCAGTGAACTCGAAGGAGTTTGATTCAGGCCATTTATGAAGGTCATTAATCTCAGCACGGAGTGCGCTCGCATCAGAGGTAATACAGAGAGTCGGTATCCTTTCATACACACAAGTCGTAAACTCCGATGAAGCAATCGTTTGGGAAAGTTTTGGTAAAACGGTATAAGTAAATTTCCCAAACAATATTATAGAAACCGTGTATTTCATGGGACCGATATTCATAGCACTCAGGTTGTGTTTGAATGGTCCATTACATTTAAATCACTTCCGTACGGTGAATCAGCATGGCGGTGAACAACGAAGACGTGTTCCGGAGAATATTCAAGGAGTACTTCAACTTTGGAGAATACATGGGGGACATTATCAAATTTCAACGTGAAACTTGCGGTAGCTTCTTTATAAACAGTTCTCAAACGGCGGCAAGTGCCAAGAAGCACCGAGGAATAGAATGGCCGCCAGGCTTTGCGTACGGAAATGTAGCGTATAAATGCGTACACTGTACACGTAGGACTGTAAATGGCAAAAGGTATTATATTGTTATGGTGAAATCATTTTACATTTCAGACTCGTTGACTACTGTTGCAAAGTCTCGTGGGTAGTGCACCATCGCTGTGGTGCATATCGTATCGAAAAGGCAAACTTGGAACACACACGACTTCCAAGTTGGACGGGCTAATATATACCACAGAAATAGGCATCTGCCGGTAGCTGAAGAACAACATGATTTAGAGATGACGGAAAGTTTCAAAAGCACGCGAGGAAGGAAGATATACGTTAGAAAAAGACTGAAGATCACGATAAATTCGAACGACTTACGCAACCTACGTAAGAGACAGGGTGAGCTGGATCCTCGTAATGAGATTGCTAAGCTGCGGGACTTATCGACAGTAGTGGGAGAGTATTGTTTTTTGATAGGGGGAAATTCTTGCGGTTTTTTGCGCACAGTACGCGATACACCTATAGCACTAATCACCAACAGCGCCTCATCAAGGTTCTCTAACATTCCGTGACCAATCTTACGCAAGAAACTCACTTGACGTTGCAGGCTTCAACTTGCGGCGGATGTTTCTACAGCCAGCCGTTATGATAGACTTCCCGTAAACATCCGCCGCATACTGATCAATGTCAGTAGTTGATGTATTATACTGAAACAGACTGCTGCATTTGTTCAATTCACCAACGGTGAGTCTAAGATCCGTAGGATGGGAATAATATGGCAAACGATTGAGAGGGTAGTTGTGTTCCAACTAGAAAGAGCCCACAACTAGTCACGCATCTGGTCGAACCACATGAAATAGTGTTCTGCAACATGTGTCGCGAGAACTGATTTGTTAAGGTTAACGACGGTTAGTCTACTAGGCACGTCGCTGACCCCTGCATACAGTCCTAAGCCTTTTATACTTAGTACAACGATAATAAATCCGCACAGTTTTCAGGAAACCATATCACCTTACCTTAACGTACTTCGAGGCAAGTTTCGACCTACGGCTCATCCTATGAATGTAAGTAAAGCCCAATTCGTCAACGTAACTCTGAAGACACTCCTGAAAGTGTGACAAGGTGCGAAATTCGCGATCTTCGAACATCGCTTTGAAAGTCGCAATATAATCCATCTCCTACAAATTAAAAATAAACAACTGGAAATAAAATAGCAAAAAATGACAAGTATGAAAAAATTAAATTGAAAGCAACCCCTGCATTTTTGTGTTAACATTGCCGCACGCAATCAAACACAACAGAAGCGGCCATAACGACTTTCGGAAGACAATTGCGACGAGGTGGTTTTTAATTAATGGTCATTCAAAATAAAGGCCCGTGAGTCCATGTTGCTGATTTCGACGGCCTCAATTTCTGCACTAGGTACCAGGCTATCAAAACACTTTTCCTCAGGAAAACAGTCTTTCTCAACACGACAGCTCAGAAACTCACGGTCTACGGCTAGCACTCATGTTTAGCATGGATCATCTTTAACGTTCAGGGCCGCAATCGCTGTTGCAGTTTCCAGCGGGTTGTGGGGTAGAATATGTTGAGCAATCTATCGCTTCGCAAGTGGTATTAATAAAATGGTCACGCATTTCCTCAACAGACGGTGATGAGGTGAACTAGTCTCATGGAGCATTAGCTAGGCACACGTTGAGCGCATCCACCCTAATTCTCTGGAGGTTCCTTTTTGGAATGTTTGCCTTGGGAGTAAGCTCAGCACTACAAATGTGATTGTATGTTTTTACGGCGTGGTCGCCTAGGCCGAACGGGGCAATCACGGTTAAGTTGTCTATCATTAGCCTTTCATTATTGGAGATTTAGTCCAGATAGGAAGAAGCGTGGCCATCGCGCCGTCTTGTACAGTCGGTCACATGGTCTCTAAGACCAGCAGCTGCAACTGAAGCTAGAAATGTTGCAGGCATTGAACCAGCGGGGCCTTTGTACGAATAAGTTTGGAAGTCAATTTGTGCCGGGCTAAGGTCTCCCATTATTAGGATATGTGAGTGTCCTAGGGAGGTGATACAGATGAGTCCGAACAGGAGTGCCTCATGGCGGTCACAGCAAGATCAGGGAGGCCGATATGCCACACCAGCTAACAGTCTATCAGAGTGGGATAGTGCAATGGTGCACGGTGGGTATTGGGTCAGACGGGGGTAGCCAGAAAGGAGTTATGGACATATAGGGCAACACCACCTCCTCTGCCCATTGTTCTATCATTCCAAAGAAGCTTCATGTCTGTTATATCGAGTTCTGGATCAAGATAGGTTGATGAGAGCCACGATTCGGTGATTCTGACAATAAAGTGGCCATTCACGGGGTAAAGCGCACGGATTTCACCAAGTTCGCTGATCAGATTTTGGGCGTTGGTATAAGCACATCTGACAGAATTCACTCTGAATGAGTGCAGGTTGCCGGAGTCGGCAATGGACCGGATATGTTGATGGACGCTAAGTGCATCAGCGGGGTTGACGACGACACAGACTGAGGCTGAAAGTCCACCAAGGACTGACTAAGCTAGCGGCTGGTGCTTGGTAATCCTCCCGCAAATTCTCGTGTTCGTCTTTGGAACGATTTGCGTGGAAGGTTATGTCTCATGCGATTCGAAGACGCCCGACACGAAAACGCTGTCGCATATGATTAGCTTCCTCGCGAGTAGCCGCGGTAACTTTCAAGAGCCATGGTAAGGAATCAGCTGGGGTCAGGCTAGGGCGTGAGATACGTTTTATTTTCTGCAGAAGCACATTTTCTAGCCTATGAGGCAGACGCAAGAAATTTTCATTGATTAGCATCGTGCGCATCTTTCATGGTTTCGTTTTTTCCGTCGTTGCTCAGTCCAAGGTATGTCAGGATAAATCGAGGGGCTACCAATTTGAGGCAGTTTAAGGGCTGCTAGGAGAACCCCCAAGTTTCCGGGGCACTTTCAAAGGAAACTCGTACCGACCCTGGTCTGTTTACATGTGGTGAGTCAGGTTTTCTTGCGAGACGGGTAAATGAAATGGAACATCCAGGTTTGGTTTGCATTTGAACACAGATAGCAAGCCAAAGTTCGCCATCATGTTCATCGCCTGGTTGGAGAGACGAATTGAGATGCTTCGGAAGTTCCTGCATTATAAAGGAGTCCGATCGCGAAGCAGAATGGTCAGATTTTCCTACAGGCTTGCCATTACTTGGTGAATGTGAAGATTCTTGAACACCGGCCACCGTTGATGCATACGGTCTTTTCACCACCTGGCTTGCGTTCAGGCGGGGCTGTCATACCACGAGCAGGGTGTTGCTCGCGAATGCTGGAGGCTTTGTAACGAATCATGCTTATGTTGCATGCTGGCTCGCCAGCTGCAGTTATCAATGTGCTGGTGGGTCGGAAAATTTGAATACCTCAGTGTAACGCAGTTTTGCAACAGGCAGCCCGGACCTTCTGGCTTTGTGTACCCGTGTAGTGGTCAGGATGAGTTACTGAACAGGTTAGGTAAATGCGAGTATAACTCACTAAGCTGGCGGTGATAACAGGATAAACGAATGAGACAAAATAGTTACAAAGTTCCGACAAGTTATGTAATCAAAAGGGTTTGACTCACAGAAAAGTGTTCGCAAGTGTTCGAGATGACCACTACAATATTCCAAATTACCAGTATCCGGAAGTGGGTGATATCACAGAGTTGCCATGGACTGCTGAAGTGCGATCCGGGATGCGACGATGTTCGTGGTACAACGGAGCTAAAAAAATTGGATGATAGATCCGTGTAGTATCGTCAAACGACTGCACAACGAAGAGAAGAGCAGACCGACGTGCACAAAATTTGTATTGTATTGCAAGGTCACTTGTATCAATTTGAACAACATGTACGGATGATACAAAGATTATTGTACAGGAATGAAACATCGTTCGCAAACAAAATAAGGAAATCTCTACACCCGTTGCGCTTGTAAACCGATGTGTTGACACCGGAGAACAAGATTCCTCTGGAACAAGGATTCCAACAGTATTCCTTGAACCAGAGACAACAGATACAAGCGCGAGACAAGGGCTTAGTAAGATGTGCACACGACTTATACAAACGAAGACCAAAATGGTGCCCAAGACACGGCTGCAAGCTGCGTAACAATGTGCTGCCTCGTTGTTTACACCGTTTTGGAACCCGATTGTTGGGGTCGTGTACATGTCTCGGTGGGCCTTTGTCTACTCTTCACGCGCGTTGCCTCTTAACTTGGTCTATCTCCCGAGTCACTTCTACCGAGGAAAGCTGATTAAAGTTGTGCCGTGGTAATTACACCGTTCAATGCTTCATTTTGTCTATCCCGCTCAACAGCTGCATCAGGCCGCACCGTACATTGTTGTTTGGCTGGATAGAAAGTGGTGACGCAAATCTTAAAACAAACCCTGCTACTCCACGTGTCAGTTCTTTCTACAATTCTGCCGACTGGTAGTCAACTGAAATATTTCGAATGCTTCACACAAACAACCACGATAGGTAAATTTCGAACACTCCTCAGTACCAGCAGATGCCTCGCGTACATGATTCAGCATCGGTGAGTGAAACTTCTGAATTCACTCGTTATTTTTTCCTAGAGTTAGTGTTGTTGGTCCGTTTTTCCCAGCACATCTTCACGCCGCACGAAGTTGGTTCACGTTGTAGATGAGCTCTTGGTTTGCACGTATTCCAAGTGCCTATCCATCTATTATGAACACCGGCATTATTCACATTACTTTATTGCATGTCTGCGCCCTCCCGTTTGTTCGACCGTTCCACGCCACAACGAGTACCTTCGGTTGCTTAGTAGTTGGTTGGTCGTATTTTACTTGTTATCACCTTCTCTTACGGTTCAGTTTCCGAGTCTGTTTGTAGTAGACGTCGTTGTCCATTGATCGGCTTTCTGATTCAACTTTTGTGAGAAGAAGGCACGGTTCTAGACGTAGAAACGTTCCAGTTTCCTACCACAAATATGATGGCAACCACAGCCAAACATGTCAGGATGTTGCCTCTAAGTTTCCCATCATTTCCATTCTGATCACAAGTTTACCGACCACTCAATGAGCGAATTATCGACTTCATACATCCTTTCTGGTGGGCAGGTACGCCACTGATTCGCCGTGCTCTAAAATTGTAGTGAAATGAGCGGCAAATATGGTGTTCATTGTTCAGGGCGCAAGGCTTTTGAAGACCTTTTGACTGCATCAATTGCGAAACGTGCTCGTATGCGAGTCTTTCTCCAACTGCCCCGCATCTTGATTGAGGGTGAGACGACAGTTTCCAGGTCGGATTACGTGTCTGCTTGATCCAGACAACATCTATCTAAGTGACAGAAACCCAGGCCATTTGTCCTCTCAGTATTAGTGTGCGCACATCTCTGGAAGTCAACCAGCGGCGTCCATCACGAGGCTGATTCTACTAGACGGTGCAGATCGGTTTGTAATGCATCCCGAACTTTTTGTCTGTATTATTACGAGCCCGAATGATGTTGTCAACTTGCGACAGACACGGCAATTCAATGATTTTGAGAGAATCCTTGATAGAAAGGGGAACAGTGGGCCCGGTGGTGATTCTCGGGAAACTCTGTTGACCACCATCCTACAAGGGAATCTGGTTTCATGCACCTCAGCTTGATATCTGTGAGACATGAGTCCTACCACCTTTTGTATTTTGATAATAAGTGGGCTTCTGTTGAGCCCGCGGTCTAACTGATGTAAGTGTGTGTAAGCAATCAAACCAGAGCGACTGGTCGGGAGTAGTACAATAAGTAGGCAAGCGAAAAGTTGCCGCCATACGAGATTCACATGTGAGCCGATGAACAGAATGAAAAAGCGGTAATATAGCGAAAAACAGGCGAGCGTGTAGGTCGTACTATCAGGTAAAAATGATGTCTGTCGGTAACATCAATTGTTCGAGCAAATATGTATGTTCATCCAGAAGGTCCGCAATTAGTGGGATGAAATAAATAACACACGAACGTGGTCAATGGTCAATAAATAGGGTAGCTGAAGCTCGTCAGTAAGAAGCGAACAGAACGTTCGCTGTATAATTTAAATGGTCGACACAACTTACACAAACAAGACTGGCCCAATTTAACCCGTCCATGCAGCTTTTTTAGACGGCCGGTAGCAGATGGTAGACCATAAAGTGGAATCGGAACATGACAGCTCGGAATGCCGAGGAAGGTAACTTGTCGTCGACCCTATCACCTGTCAGTGTCATGGCTCCAGTGGCCTCCAGCGCAGGCAGTCCCTTTTCAAGATCCTCAGAAAATTCAAAGTTTCTGTACAATCCCCGCCATGCGCTGCTTCCTTTAGGTCCCGCAATGCTAGCAAATAAGGACTTGTGGTCTCCAAAAGTGCAACGCTCAATGATGGAAAACGATAACTTCACTGAGTATCTCGTTTGGCGTACCGTTTGTCAGAAGAACCCATTTTATATGAACGGACTAAAGTCCATTATGTGAGACACTTCGGCAACGGCGTATTGTGTACGACGGAAGTTGGCATTGTCCGCAAGACGCAAATACTGCCGTCATTTTCTGGTTTGCATCGACAATTCCAGTGAAGTCATGACCGTAACTGCCCTGAAATCAGTCAGCGTGATAACCGGAGAGCAGATCGTTTGCCGTGCACAAGTCCTTACATAAGGTGGCTTGATAATCACTTGTTTCAACCTATCGATGTGGCTATTCGCACAAAACGGGGACAAACCACGACGAATGGTCATACTTTGAGCAAACACGGCAACCAAGCTTGGATTGGATATCCTCACGCGTATGACGCTGTTTCTTTCGGCCCTCCCCGAGCGGAAGTGCTCTTGCAGCACCAGCATTTGAAATTGGCGTCGTTAAAGGCGTTGTTCACAGCTGCGCAAATTTAGGCTATCGGGGTAACAACTTGTCCTCAGATCAGTGAGCAGACCGCAAGGTGCGAGTTCGCAAGACGAGGGATAGTCCCGCTTTTCAACCTCGTGGAAGATGTGTCTAGAAGAACCACACATTGAAGATGACCACTAAGCTGTGTGTACCACTAAATGGCGCTTTCTATACGGCAGTAAAACGCGGACACCGTACTAACAAGACGTGCACAACCTTAGCAGCTTCCATTCAGCGTCTAAGACATCTTGGATATTCCGTGGTAGAACATAGTTCCGAACACTGACGTACGGCGGTGAGTGGGCATGGACGGGACGGAAACCATGCTGATGCCGAATCAGTTTCGTTGGGTAGGTCACGCCCGTCGGATGGGCGATGACCGTATTCCAAAACAGCTGCTGTACGGACAACTGAAATCAGGTGAGCGAAATCCTGGTGGTCAAAAGCAGAGATACCAGAATGTTATCCAAATCAGTCTTTCGCGTTGTAACATTGACTTTAGATGCTGGGAATATTTGGTGTCGAACCGGACAGTGTGGAGAAATATGATCCGGACGGGCGTCCGCAAGTTCAATGAACAACTGCGCGGTCGTGAACGCAAGCGCGCAGTACGAAAAGGAACCATCGGTGCCATAGGTCGTGGAGTTGCGATGTGTGCAACCGCGGATGCCCTGACTGTTTGGGGTTGGTAGGTCATCAACACCGTCGGCCAAGAGTCAACGAGTACGTGAGTCGAAAGGGCTGTATCAGTTACATTCACTTTTTTCTTGTCCAAATCAATCAACGGCAAACGTCGTCCAGAACTCAGCAGCTCTTTTTTCAGACACCTCGATGTCTGTGGCCTTCTAACTTTCCTTTCCGTTAGCTTTGTTGATGTACTGTAAGAGGAATGTTTTATCTGTTTAATTCCAGTCCAACCTTGAATTTTGATTCCACTTCATATTCTCTCTAGGGTGCACTACCATGTACTCCTATAATGGAATGCTTCTTGCATAATATTTTCAGTATTTTGCCTCCCAGTGTAGACCTTACCATTGCAGATTCTATCCGTTTATTTCCCGAAAGATAAGGGTTTCAATTTTCAGCTAGCCTTTTGAATTGGCCAACCAGCATTGACCGGCTGAACACAAAGACCTTACTCACACACCTACCGGTCTTATTCCTTCGGGTTTACACCGAATACGTAGTGAGTGAGTGGAATTGTAAGTGGTGCGGCGCAAACTATTTGCAGTGATAGTTAGGCGCAGATATCCTTTGGCCTCAGCCATTCTGACAGGTTAACCCGAATCTTATGGCGACAAACGTGGTATAGTTTTTATGAACAAAGCTCTAATCATATCCGCTTCGGAGACTTTTGTGTAGCTTATCTGGTTTATTCTGTCTATGGAAATTTATTGGTTGTACAGGCCTTGAGCCATTGGCGCAGATAGCCGTTGTGTTGCTGTTTTTCTTGAGAATTCGTTTGCCAAGATTTACCTCAGTATTACATGTAAAACAAGGTCTCCATTCCCAAGAGAAGCACGCGTTCACGATTTCCGAAGATTATGGTCAATTCTCAGAGAATGACATCTCTTATTCAGGAACATGCTTGCTGTCAGCGTCTTTTCCTTTCGGAAGGTTTGTCGGTCCAAAAAAGCGAGAAGCGGAAGTCGCAGTGTTTGAGTGGTTCTCATCTATTCAGAGTTCCAGTTGCGACCTTCATGCGCATGAAACTGTAGTTCAACCAGTAGTAAATGCACGGTATCCATATGTAGGTTCCAGCGACTCCAGCATGCAAACTGTTCTTTTGTCAAATAGAGGTTGAACCTCGTCTCGTTGATTCACATCCTGCAGATCCTTCCGTTTAAGCCCTTCAAAGCACCGACATGCCGAGACCAATGATTGAGTATTTTTGAGAGTTATTTGGCCCCGCGATTACTGCAAAAACACTCTCCTCAGTCGCATGCTAGCAAAACGCCCCTGATTTGTGCGAATACAGTCTTTGACAACGGTGACGGTACTGTACTTTATGCTTACGCTCCACCTTAAGCCACCCAACTCCCCAAAGGTGCATTAGTTCAAATTCAGGAGTTAACCTGAGACTCCATGTGATTGGCTGAATTGAACAATTGACTTCTTGCTGCATTCTGTCGTTCCTCTTCTTGAGGGCCCTCTTGGAAGGAACTACCCATAACGGGTTTAAGAAAGTACCCCCGTTGAGATTATGTGCTTGTGTGTGGCGGAATTCTAACCTGCCAAAATTAAAGTTCAGGATTGGAAGCACTTTTCTTTGGCTAATATATCTCTGGATTTAACGGAAATACTTGTGATAAACCAAGATGTATAGCCAGAAAGGCCAGAAAGGCTATATTAAGTGCAAACATGGAAACAATTTTTGTCAGTATTCACACCGCAGCAGTCTCCTTGGGCTTAATTAATTTCGTCACGATCGTTTTCGGATGTACCCAAAATACCGAAGCGGCTCGTCCGTTTAGCACTCGTGGGAAGTTTATGTTGTTGATTACAGTGCATTTAAGACCCCGTCTCTCCCACTGACATGAGAAGCCATGACATATCAAGGTGTGTTGATTACGTTCTGTTGAAAGTTACTAATACTGCCAGATTGTCTGTCAAACATCACATCCCTGTTTGTGGCAAAACCTCGGAAGCTTGAATGGCCCCCAGCGTATCCGAGACCACATCCGACAAGCAGTTCTGTGTTTAAACTCAGAATCGACGCACGGATATGAGCAACGGCCCACAGCTCCACTTACCTCCAGTTCCAAAATGCCGTTTTACCATTTCTATTTCACTCGTAAAGCAACCGCCTATGTTCGTCAGCAGACGGGTTAATCAGAATATAGCAATAAAAACTGTCTGCTCGCCTGCTAGTCAGCTACTACGACGGTATTTTCAAATTATACTCTAAATCACCGAGCACCGTAACGAATACCATCATTATAAGCGGTTTGTGGACAGTAGACGACTTTCCCCCGAATGCAAAAGTCGCATTACGTAACCTAAACGCAGCTTTCCTAAACCCCACAAGGATCCCGCTTCTCGTTTTAATTGAAATTGCTCAACGGTTCGCTATCTCTTTGGGCATGTCATCCAGTAAGTCTCTCGAACAACGTATTATTCTTACGAGCTGAAATCTGGTTAGCCCAAGTCACACATATGTGTCCTCACCTTAACCATCTCACCAACTATAGATCAACTGTCTTTCCTACAACTCATCAAAAATGATGGAGAAGTTTGTACCGGTCGTTTTATTGCCGAAAACACTTTAGTGGCGTCCATGACTTCCGTAGGAGGCAGTCACTTGTAGTATCGCAGTTGATACTGAGCATCTAATTTTGCCGATGCAATAGATCAAGTAAAACTTGTACTGCTCGATAAATTACGTTAACTTGATGCGAACGGCAATCCACTTCATCGTCTCCATTCCTACTCCACTACTAGTCATTGGCGTATTCTGGTCAATTTTTGATTTCCTGCATTCTACTGGTGCGAGAAAGAAGGCTTCCAGTTATCCAGTCTTAGAATTTTCTCTCCCACCCGTATGTCCTGCAGATTCTTCAGTCGTCTGTTTTCTATCGCTTTTTGCCAAGACTGTCAAGCTGTGAGGCCTCACCCAAACTTTCGAGGATTCTGCCCTCGTAAAAAGTGGTTTGGACATTTTATAAATCTGGCCTTAGGATAAACCTTCATTTTCACTGCCGAGTCGTTTAAAGCGTTGGACATTTTTCGCACCGCCACCATTACTCACCATCTTGACTGCGCTACCGTTCAGTCTGTGTGCGTCCAGACAACGGGAAACATCGCTTTTAATATTCCCTCTACATCACCGCACACAGTAGCTAATTCGAAGATTTCCAACGCAAATTCGGCATCTCCCAAGTGCCTTTTTGGGATGAAGCATCTCTACATAAAACATCTATAGAGCGACTTCGTTCGATCTCATTTTTCAGAGTGACGCTGCAACCTGCCTCCCTACCCCCAGAAAAATAAGGTTTTACTTAAGACTTTCCTATGAATGGTGACAAAGACCGCTTGCGCAATACATACAGTCATATAAAGATAAGCTTACTGAACTTACTATGTACTAACACAAGTTTTTGAGGTCGAAAGCTGGTTTTTTAATAGCATTCTAAATATTCGACTTTTCTGACCTCCCATGCAAATCTTCGTTCAGCATCTTCGCGAATACTGCTGGTATGCAGGCGTCTCATCCCACTCGATGAGTTTCGGAATAGCTTTTACCTATCGCACATTTGTAAACTTTAGAACTCACCGCTCGGTAGCATTATCTGTGTAAGCCCAGTTCATTTAGGTCACTTTTGTGTTCTGTAGTTCAAATAATCCTCTTGTTTTTTATTTCGGGGTTATCGTCCCAGTCCCCGCGACGCTCTGTTTTAAGGTGTGAACAATGAAATGCCGCGTTCTGCTAACAGAGCCCACTTAATGACCTGCTCCTCAGTGATACAGAAGGGAACGCCAGTTCGGACAACTCTCTCCAGGGGGTCGCAGGGAAACACCGGATAAACCATTGTCACTAAGCAATCCAGCAGTTTCCCCCCCTAAAAAACGAATAAATGAAACTGTTTTATAGCCGGCACATTGAAAAAGACTGTGAGAACCGGAAGCAAATAAATCAGTTTATTTTTATCTTCGAGAGGCCAAACGTCGTTCCCAGATCAATAAATGTTCTCAGTCTGTTTGGTGTCCCGCTTCTGTTTGGTACAGATTTGGGACTCCGATCCCTGATACTTGGAGTTGTATATCGTCCCCTTCAGACTCTGGCCCCAGTTCAAGTGACTGCTTTAGTTTGTCTTGGACACCGTTATCATCTGGTCCATGTGCTAAATTTCGTTTCTTTTTAAATTCAACAATGTGCCACTGACTGGTGGCTTGATGACCCGCGTGACCATCGTAAAGTGACTTCCACGGTTGTTAGGCTGTCCGAGCGAAGACCTGCTACATATCACGCAGTTTTATTAAAAGCGCATCATACCATCGTCACTACAGGGTATTTGTCCTTTTCTAGACTCTCGTGCACGACCATTCGCAATACGACAACATCGGGGCAAATTTGAGAACACCAAGTTGTCTGTCATAGTGTTCGATGGATAAGCATCAGAAATCCGCTCCAATTTCATCGAAGGATATTCTGAACTGCTCAAGCTAGTATAAAAATGAGGGTTTTCATCGTAACAGTATAAATTACTGACGCAAAAGCCTCCCATAGTCCTGTCTTCTTTCCAAGTGAACAGTGAGAATGCCTCTGTGGCAAATGAGGCCACAGGAATACTTACTGATTACTGTCAAACTGCCAGTGATGTAGCGACATCATCCAAATCCAGGCCACCATTGACGTTTTGACTACTGTCCGGTCAGCAGAACCTTCGATGACTGATGTGCACAGTTAAACTTCAAACTATTATCCCTTCACTTCGGTGGGTTCAGGCCAACTACACCCGGTAATACCGGAAAATACGTTCAAATTGCCCACAAAACTACTTCATGAACTCAGCTAACCGACTTCATCGTAATCACCATCTCAAGCAAGAAAGATTCCAACTCAATTCCTAACTATGAATCAGATGACCTACACTCAACTACAAGCTACCGACCGAACGGTGCAACCAGCATGCTGTGTAAGCGTTAGAACACCTTTTCAAACTTGTGGTGGTGAAGCATCTTTTCAACAAAGACCTTAGCTCTACTTTTAGCACGACGTCCTGCCAAACCTCCCACTTGTGACCAACATGCCTCTGTTTACGGATAGTCTGACTAAAGCCAACTATCCTGGTTCTATTTTAAACGCTTTCATACCTGATTTGGCTGAGACAGTTGAAATAGTGACTGACGGTTCGCTCTTGTATAAACCAGGTCAGCCATAGGGCTGGAGGACCGCGGTTTTAACCATTCGGACTGTTGTAGTTGGGGTTAAGCCTGCCACCTCTTCTTCCGCACCAGTGTCAACGGGTGTGCCTCAAAATCCTGCCTCCGAGTCGTAACCTATTTTTTTGTTGGTTATAACAACCTTCCAGAGTTCGTACTTAGTACGTCCTTGCCGTGTGCTTATGCTATTAATTTTGTAACCTCCTTGCTGTCGGCATGTTCCTCGTTGTGCTGGACGCCGCCAAGCAACGGTCGCGCGAGTGGGGTCCTCTCGCCTTTTGCCAAAATCTTCAAAAATGTTTTATCACCGCTTTGTTGAGAGGGCAGCAGTGGTTAACAAGATAGATTTCAAGAACAATCTAGCCACCCAGCTCTCGACCTACCTGCCTTTCGCTTACCATCATAGAAATACAACCAGAAAGAGCCACACTGTCCTGAGCGTGATAAACCTGACGTTCCTGAGTATTGGCTAGAATGCTTTTCAAACTTTTGAGAGGTTCATGTTCCTTCTTTGCTTGGAATGCCGACCCGACATTATTTGGTGGTTTTAAATAGAAACGAGTGAGACGAAACTTTGAACAGTTTGGTCCCTTGGTGAACTTGAATAAATCAGTGAGAAGACGCAATTCATGTAATTTTCTTCGGAACAACGCCTCGCATATTCCGATCACATGTACATGTAGCTTATTATAAGCGAGTCAAATTCCACAGATCTGAAGCCATGGCATAAAGGATTTAATATACGGACTAAAAACGAAAATTGAAGTCGTGGTAGTGCCGACTACCGAGGTAGCCGCAGCGTGATCACATTGTTTTTGGACACAGGTGGGATGGTGGCGTTTCATAGCCAGGACCCAAGCAAACTGGAATATGCTCTACTTGTTGCTTCGAAAAATCTCCTAGTACGTGTCAAGACCCTTGACTGTGTTCTGGTTGTATTATCTACCATGCAACCGATGAGTTTGGATGCCGCCCGTCAGCATCTGCACAGGCACCTGGCGTTTCTAATTGAGATTCCAGTCATTTGAAAACAATCTCCTTAATTGGGACAGCTGGTTTTTGGCTTTTCCTTCCTATGTCACTCATACTGCAGATGCACAGTGAGATATGACAGATGTTTACTGTTTGTTCGTAACCGGGGCGACTGATAGGGTTCTCGTTCGCTTTATTGTACACAGCGTTTGAAGTCCAGGGTGCAGTAGCCGTTAGACGCTTCCTCGTCACTGTTGACCGGCTGTCCTCTAGAAAGTGGAATTCTAAATACCCCGTTCTCTTCGGTACCGTCGTCAGTTTTGCAGTTGGGACGACGGTTCTGCTGCACTTTCTAATAACTCGTGGAGGTAGTCGCTGACTGGCCAAGGTTGTCGTTAAGTCTAAATCTAACTGAAGGTTGTCTTATGTACAAATCTTCAGTGATCTGTGAAAAAGCGTCTTGAATACACCCCTCTTTTGCTGCATCGTATACTGTACTGTCCAGATAGGCTTCCTGTAGACGGATCTCCCTACCGTGCCATCCGACCTTCAAGTGACTGAAACGTTCAGCCACGGAGGTTTTAGTTCTGATTTAGCCTCGTTCAATTTTGACTATCTGACGTGTTTAAAATTAGTCACATGTCATTGAGCGATCAGTGTCCGAAATGTTACTTCAGAGAACACCATGGTAATTTCTTCTTCCTGTTGCTTTATTCGGAATGTATTTCATTCGATGAGCTTTTACGTAGGCTGTATCAGTCTGTCTGAACCCCATCTACAGTTCTTGGTTGCTAGTTCGTCAACTTTTTTTACTGGAGTATAAAAAGGCTTCAAGTGGTCCAATCTCCGCTCAACTACCCTTTATCGGAAAATTTCGCTGGTGTATTCCTCGCCTTTATGGAGAAAAACCTTTCACCAATTTACGGGAAGTCGTGCAAGTTAAGACCGAAACATTCTGGTAGATAGAGATTCTCACAGGGCGTGACGGCCTTGTCACTGCCCCTATAGGTTAGAGTTCAATAAATTGTTGGCTTCGTCTGAGACCAGCTGATCATCTGGATAAACAACAATTGTTTATCCTGTCTTAAAAATTTCACAGCTGCTTTATTGAGATCGTGATTCCCGTAGGCTTAGGCCCGCGCGGCATCTGTTGAAAAATTGGCAGTGTCTGAGAACAGCGGCACTTAATCTTTCACCGCATACCAATTACCAACTGAAAACTCCCTCAAAATCAGCTCGTTGGCTGTTCCCTCGATGGCTTTTCAAAAAAGGCTGTGAGTTCCAGATCATGGTCGGTCGAAGGCTCCGTTAGCCGGCTACAGTTACAAAGTTTACAGCCGCAGTGCCTACCCAGTACCTTGTATCTGTGGTAGAGACAAGGGCGTCGCATCTGCTGACGAGTCGGTTGTGACACTAAGATTACCAATATTTCGCAGCCAAGTTGGGTGACGTGACTACACGAGTGGTTGACCGTGATGACTCAAAAGTATGGGTTGGTGAAGCATTGTGAATGCACTTTTTATGTACAAGATTACTCTGAATTAGTTTGCTCAGTCGTTGCGCTTTCTTTCGCTCATCGACCAAATTCAATCGGTCGTTTTGTGGTTGGCCTGCAAAAAGCAAACATCCAGCACGGCCGCAAAATGGATTTAGAAGGGGTTTTCGCAAATAATTGGTCCCGTGCACCACCAGCGAAGTGGTGGACAACTGCTCCGACATAGTTGGGTTTCGCCAAAGCCACACACCTGGGAAAATCGAACTCACGGACGGTGAACGAGTGGCAGATTGTCCTACAAACACTTATCCATTAAACCACGGGGTCACAGTCAAAGAGGCTTTCAGGGAGATATGTGAGTTATTTTGCCTAGCCTTTGAAATTCCCTTCGCTTATGGACAGAAACCGGTCAGCCGTCTCGTACTGACTTTGTACTTTAAATTTTTCATCTGACTTTCCGTTGCCTTTGAACTTTCAAAAAGAATTCTGGCTGATTTTCTCTGTCGTTTTTCGACTTTTCACCCGGAATCTGGCTGAACATTACACGTGTTCCTGAAAGTTCGACTGGCAGACCGATTGGCCACTTCTTACTACCGTTGAACACCGGTCATCGATCATCGATCGTTTTATCTCGTTCGGTTTGGTCAGTTCCTTATTTTTCGACCCCCAGCAGATAGGTTATACATTATTCCACTTTGACCTTCGACCACCTCTGTTCACAATGATCTGTTCTGTTGTGGTGATATTTGGGCAGGACCGACCTTTCAACCCTATAATCCTCCGCTGAAGCTTGCTTTTAGAACTTATTCGACTTAGTATGCTTACATAACGAATTGGCTGATGAGAATCACGCTTCAGGAAACTCTTTTGCATGTTTGACAGCTGCCCCGACAAAAATTTCTGTTACACCCAGATAGCATATGTGCTTGGACCACTCTTTGTAGGCGGAGATCTAAGCAGGTTGATTGGGTTTATTGATGGCCGTTTGGTATTTGTGCGCGAGCACACAGCTTTTGTGCGGTTTGACGGGCGTAGTATTTTCCGTAGTCGTTGCATTTGATTTTAACTGTAACGTTCTATTTATCTGCGGGTTTCACTTAGTCTGTTTGGGGTTACCGTTAGTTTTTGCGCCAGACAGATGCCATACGGCCGTGGAAGTCGTGTCGCTATTTCTGAATTGATTTTCACGTGCGGTAGAAAAGTTTGTCTTGTTGATGGTTTATAGGGCGCCAGTCCTGTTTCTTCTTCGGTGGACAGCCTTTACACTTTACGACTGACTTCTGCTTCCTGCTAGACGATTCATTACCGTATGTACCTTGAACGCGTAACAACATACTGGTAGGCCGATTTTATCTTTCTTTTACGAGGGATCAGTGTTAAACCCTGTTTACAGATAAGGTTTCACTTTTTCCCGTACGTTCTTCACAGTATAGAGCTTTCGGTTTTGATTCCTACTTCCATAGTCTCAGTTTACAATATTCCGTCTCATCACCTGGTCGTTACTAGAATGTCATATTCATTGTGTGACCGCGAGGTAATTAAGTGTTCAGCGGAGACTTCAAAATTTCAGCTAATTATCGATCGACGGCGATAGTATCGGAGAAGTACTTTGGACAGGCGTGAGAGTCAATCGACATGAACACTTCATTTAGTTCGACGGCAAAAGGCGAAGGTTATCTTGAGCTGAATTCAGACACTGAAGACACCTGGTCGGTGTGCATCAGATTGATGTTGCCGTACATGGACACTATAGTACTTCGCTAAGCGGTTTGGCAGCAAATAAACAAGGCATCATATGCAGTCCAATGGGACTTTACATCGTTCATTTGGTGGTCACTAAGTCGTCGATAGGTTTGTAAACAATAATCGCCATAATGGACATTTTCTCCGCTGCTTACCTTTGCGGCGGCGGTCATCGCACACAGCACGGAGGAAAGCGTTCAAATTGGAGGCAGTTTTTAACTAAATTCGGCGCGTCCACCCAGTTAAATTGCGTGGAGCGGGAGTCTATCAAAAATACGTAAAACTTTGGTTGATAAATTAGAACATGATAGACAGCTAATTTGTGGCAAGGTGGACCCCGTACGAGGGGCTGAAAGATATAGACCTCAATATCTCCCACGGTGAGTTTCGTGTCGTCAAAAATGTTCGTAGTGATAGCTCAAATTAGTTCGTGAAGCCTAATTTAGTGTAATAATTCCGTGATTTAGGCATACTTCATTCTGCTGGATGACGATGCAGTACTCGTACAACCACCAGTCAAATATTACGGGTTCTGCCGCTCATCTGCCAGCGCGCTGTCTGCGTTGAGCTCAAAACTCCAGGTTCTAAAGGCAATCCACGGGGCAGTTTCCGTTTCATCCTGAATAAGCCACATACTAGAGACTGATTCACATATATGCTCTTTCACAAAGCTTTCTTGAAACCCACAGACGTTCAGCTTGTGTGGCCCACTCTTATCTGTCATACAAGAAAACCACTCAGTCACAAAGCCAGAGACTTTGCACAGCCTTTTGTGACGTTGTGGACAAGGCCGCATGTAATTGGCCTCCCTAATCTTTTAGGCGCAGCCTTTCTTCAAGAAAGCTAACGTACATCGTAAGCCGTTGCTTATATGAATCTTAAGTGGCAGCTCGAGAGAGGTCAGGCGGCCTATATATGAATCCAAGCCTATATGGTTCAACTGCCATCTTTCCAACAGCCGCTTCTGCGCTTGGTTCTTGTTTGCATTTTGGAAGCTTTAGTATACCAGAACGCATAAAGTAGTCAGGTTCGTCAATGCCGCTTTCCGAACTGCTCAATAAGTACCATTCAGTACTGCGTCACTGCAGGTTCAGCAGCAAATTACAGTGGCCCGTCCTTTTGGAAGATTTCATGTGAAGTGGCGAAAAATTATTTTTTCGGCCCTTTGGCAACAACCACTTAAAACTGTGGGCTAACACACGGTCATTACGTTAGTAACACGCAAACGGCCCTGTCCGAAATTTTGCTGTGGCAAGATGTTGGTTTCGAAGAACCAAATTGATGCGGACTGATGTCACTGACAGCAATTTACGTTATTTCAGAGCAGACGCCTAGTTGAGATATCGGTCGAATTGCGGCCTCGTAACTCCGAGCCGCTCCCTAACGCGGCGGCGTTGTTTCGTTCCACTTTCGACAAGATGACTTTCGAGACCGTTCACTGCTAACTCTGGCTGAGCTCCTGGAGAAAGCTTCGAGTAACCTCTGCTTTATTTTGCCAGTATCCTGAGATTAATCAGCGTTTATTTTTCGGTGGTAGGCATGCAGAGCAAAATCAGTAGACACTACATTGGTGACGCCGGTGTTTCACTAAGTGATTAAGACATGACAGAAGGTTATACGGTTACTCCGTTGATATTTTCTATGTGCTGCTATTAAAGTTAATTAGAAATAGATTTATTTTAGTGTCATTTATTAATAGCCATTCATGATTATGTTGAAAAACTCAAAATGTTGACATTCAGTGAGCCGGCTTCGTGGGTCTGCCCGTTAAAACAAACATGAATTTCATTTAGAAAGTTTTTCCAGCAGTTTAACCCAAAAACTCCAAAAATACGACCGCCTGTTTCCCTGCGAACATCCTTACGACGTCTTACACTCGTGCTAAGAGTTGGTTACTTGCGTTCCGGTTAACTTGAGCCGCATCCAAGTTGAGCGGTTGTCGAAGTAAGCTTCTCAGTTTGCATTCGGCTGCCGTGGAATGAAGAAGGGCGCGCACTTTATTTCAGGGCAAAAAGGGGCATGGTTTCGGAAGCAGCGTTTGACTTGAAGTAAGAACGGAGCGGTTCTGCCTATGGCAACTTACACAAAGGTTTGAAAACCATAACCAAATAGTCATTCATTCTAGCGTGTTTTCTCTCAGAGTATTGACGTACGAGCTGGCGATTCTCCGGTACTTCAGAAAAGGATTGTATGATGTTAAAAGTGCAATGAGGCGACCACCACTTCTTAAAAATACCTCCTTCTTGAGAATGTCTATTCGTTCATGGTTCTGTCCAAGCAGCTCAACATATCAAGTAGACAATTAAAATGGAGATCCATGGGGAGGTTTCAGTGTTCCCACACTTCACATTGACTGGGGATAACGTGGCCTAACGTGTCTAACTCCGTCAGAAATTTGGCCAACACCAACCCAAGCAACTAATAACTCCTAACTGAGTATGGGCATGGAAGAAAGAAGAATTACTCACAGCATGGAAAACCCCTACGACCGTCATAGAATCGAAGAGAAGACGAACGGCTGGTCCCGACTAATCTATACTGGACGTACTCCTACTGTTTTACCCCCTATTTCTTCTGCCTTCCACATGCCTTCCGGTGATTATTGTTTTCTGAGGCAGAGACAACTGGTAAACATTGGCGCTTTTAATGTCCGCACTCTCCGACAAGTCGGTCAGCAAGCTGCTCTAGCTAGTAATCTCTCAAGCCTGGAGCTTGATGTGTGCTGTGTGTCGGAGACGCGAGTCTACGATTCTAACACGGTTATCCATTTGAGCTCACCACTAGATAACTGTCGATCCAAGCGATTCTCCCTCAGGGATTCTGGCGACGCCGAAGCTGAAACTCACGGTCAAGCAGGGATGGGAATCGCACTGAGTTCCAGAGCGGAGCAATGCTTGCTCGATTGGATCCCAGTAAACAGTCGCTTGCGCGTTGTCAAGCTCAATACGGCGGTTAAAGTCTGTCGACGCAAATCGGGAAGACGTTGTATATTCATTATATCGGCGTCCGCTCCAACGGACAGCAGTTCGGATGCTACCAA
>LUCH01006368.1:9986-34239 GCA_013368495.1 Paragonimus heterotremus
CAGCAATATTTGGAAATATGATAAGAAGTTAGATCTAGCCTAGACTGGGACCAACGGCAGCAACCAAGAGGAAAATGAAAAGAAGCGCGAGATGGGCTATAGCCTACTCGATGGCGCTCAAAAGCGCGTCAAGCGAAAAGTGCGTGGAACCTTCGAGTGCGGTAAACAACGCTGGAATATGTTCGGGTTAAACGCCCTTGAATAATGAAATAATAGATGAGTCGGTAATAAAAACGGGCAGGCATTCACTGCGTGCAATTAGTTGCACGACTGAAGAAAGTGGCACTGAGTTCGTATCAGGCCTCCTGTTGCAGGCGTACATAGAACCATGCGTACAGAACAGACAAGCAGGAAAACACGATTGCGGCCGGGATCCTTAGAGAAGCCACACGATCGTCGGTCACTACAGAATTATTCCGCAAGCCTTTTATTGCTTCCGTGAGCTTTCATCCATCATCACATGAGTGTCTCATGATTTTCGCTTTTGTGATGGTCGTCGAGATGTTGAATTGAGTATTTGAAGGCTTTACGTGCTCCGAGGTGTTTGCAAATTTTCAGTGAGCCATACTGCCGTGTAAAGTGGCTCAATCGTATCTGTAGACCGAAAGTTTCGTTGTAAAGACTGCTGTAATGATGATTTTCAAATCATCAGAAACAATTGTTTCAATTTTGCTATATGTTCCAGTCCATGAACACGATAGGTTTTTTTGTTCAAAATGTCTTGACCTTACCATTCCAACGACGTAAACAAGAGAGACGCGCGAATTTAACTGCATAGCTATTAATAGAAAATTTTGCCGGGATTTTGTAAGTGCATTACCTGCGAGATGATTGATAGAACATATTTGAATTCAATATCATATGAGCGAAATAATATGCGTTTCGCCTTCTTCTAAACTAATTAAGCAAGCAAACCCGATCGATTTTCCGCCTGTAGCGACTATAATAAATGATATTTTTGATGGTCGCACTCACCTGTACATTTTTGATGACTTTGGCTTTTGTTTTAGTCAAGCTATTCCATTTGCAATATCCGTCCGTGGGCTACAATCACAACTCGCTCCGTGCCCCGCTAGCTTGACGTTTTTCTCTGTACACTTTACCTAGGTAAAGTGTACAGAGACCCTGGAAAGTATACTTTCCAGGGTCGATACAAATACACGAGCGTCAACGCGCTGAGTCCTTACTTTTCATTGTCGATTGGTTTTCGATAGTGACCATATACTGGGTAATAACCTGTTGGACCAGTTCCAACACGCCACCGCGTTGACAGAAAACCGAGTTTTCTTGACCAAACACAAAGTTTTCCGCGGTTTACCTCGAGGACTAAGTTGTACATATAGTTGCAATAGCAAGGTGCCTAATTAGTGGTTCTGCAACAGCTGTTGCAGGTATCATACACAGATATGTCTGTCGGCAATGTCAATCCTAGCATAATTAGTATGAGTTCTCTAAGGCACTGCCAGTTAGCAGCACTTCCGTCTTTTGAGATTCACAACTTGTAGGGGACTAGCTCAATACTGAGGTATAAACTCGAATAGTCAATTCAAAATACAGTCGATAAATAGATCACTAAAGACAATCCTGATCTACGTGGAACAGGAGCACCAAGGCGACGAAACGCGCACTGTAAAAGTGTCTCACTACCCAGCAAACACATGGTCACCTCCGAAGTTTTGGCCAACATCTGGCCAATGGTTGGCCACACAGTAAGTGAACAATACTGTTCACTGATAGAAGACAGGAGTCTTTGACTGTGTTAGCCTCTTCACTGAGCTTCTCGACACCGGAGTATGCAGGGTTAACTATCTTCCTTCTTCCAATGCACCATCATATGTTCATCTAGGAGCTGCTTAAAGACCGCATCATTGGGTGCTAGCACCACCTGCGTTGGTAGTGCATTTCAACTATTGACGACCCGCCGTGACAGTCGAAATACGGCATGAAGTCGTCCCGATCGTTGTTTGAGAATCGTGAGCGGATGACTCCGGAACTGTGATCATTTCGGAGGGGTAAATCTGTTTTGAGCTCCTCACCCACGTCAGCTCGCAAAATGCGGCGTATCACAATAAGGTCACCGCGGAGCCGCCTGTAACTCTGAGGGTACATGTTCAGGTACTCTAGCCGCCGGTTATAGGAGAGTCTCCCCCTATCCCGACAACTATGCGTATGGCTGCTCTCTGTACTCTTCCAAGCTGAGATAACTCACTTTGTTTACAGGGGAACACTGCGGCGTGGTCGTACTCTAGTCTCGGACGAACGTGAGATGGGAGAGTAAACAAAAGGCCTCCTTGGACACTTTAACAAAGAATCGATGGATAGCCCCAAGCACTCTCCTGGCTTGTGTTGTGTGAGCTTGCCTTTTAAGGGTGTCGGACACTAACACGCCGAGGTCACGGTCTGTTATACACTGTGTCAATAACTGACTTCCAACATGGCATGCCTTGACATCCGTGATATCTCTCAGGTGCATGAAGGAGCTTTTTTCGGGTTTAGGGGCTAGCCCCATTGCACCGTCTATGTTGAAATCGTATCTAAGCCCTGTTGCAATATATCACTGTCCTCGTTTGAAGAGACTGTCCTCCACACCTTCATGTCATCCGCAAAGACAAGGGCGGGCGACTGCAACTGGCCCAATAGATCATTGATGAAGACCAGAAACAGCAAGGGCCCGACCACTGACCCTTGTGGCACACCATTTGGGGCAGGCAGCCATTCCGATAACTTTCGACTGACACTTACTGCGAATGACCTACCATACAGGAAATCTGCTATCCAATTTGTTATAGGCAAGCTGACAGAGTACGCCAACAAATTGGTGTGTAAGTGACTTTGCAGCATTCTGTCGAACGCCTTGTTGAAGTCGAGAAACACTACATCCAGAGTCTTGCCGTCTGTTCTCGCTTCCACCCACCGTTTACTGGCAATCAGGAGGTTCGTCAAGCAAGACCTTCCCTCCCGAAATCCGTGCTGCTTCTCGCTGAGAGTTGATAGTTGGTCCAGATGCCCCTGGAGAGGACGAGCAATCAGCCGCTCCATCACTTTACCAAGTACGCAAGTTAAGGATACTGGTCGGTAATTGACAGCTTCAAATCGCCCTCCTCCCTTGTACATAGGTGCAGTCACCGCTCGTTTCCACTCCGTTTGCAGTTTACCTTCGTTCAAGGACTGTTGGTACAGGTCCGTCAGTGGCGCAGCCAATTCCACCGTCAGTTCACGCATCAATAAAGGGTGGATGTTATCCGGTCCGGGGGGGGCTTGTTGACATCGATCGATCTAAGCTCACGCTCCACCTCTTCAACGCTAAATAGCGTGTCGATCAGGCATGGTCCATCGTCATCGGGCAAGGCAGCTTTTGCACTATCCTGGGAGAAAACCGAAGCATAATTTCCAGCCATTAGCTGAGCTTTATCATAGTCCTCAACCACCTCGTTTCCGCTCTAATCCATCAGTGCCAGGATTGCCGCCTTAGTTCTGGTCCAGTGGCGGATGTACGCCCAGAGCCTCTTAGATGTTGTGACCTATTCCGCGGCCAGCCTTTCCTCGTATTGCTGACGCTTTCTTATTTTCATGGCGTTACATTCGTTCCGTGTCTTCTGGTAAGCATCGTAGGCACCATAACCAGCCCGGTAGTTCATCCACTGCCGGTGTCTGCGCCTGAGGATGGCACGCAATTCGACGTCGAACCACGGTGGCCCATTACAGCGGGCACGACCACGGGACACCGGTGCGAACCCTTCCAGGAAGCCAGCAGGTTATCTTTGATTTTGCACCAACGCCCATCAACCGTGTTCGTGCTGCCTCCGCAGTCGTATTCGCGCGCAGCCTCCCTCATTACTCCGAACGTAATCTTCCAGATATTCCGTCGAACTGGGGTAAGTGTTGTCCGCAGTCCACCTCTTGCCCACCATATATCCAGTAGCGCATGGTTACTGATCCTTATTGTGAGCAAGATGTCAAAACGGCTGATGTCGGATTCTAACGCGGAAAACACAAAATCCAACCTAGAGCGGCATTCAGCCTGTAACTGTTATGTCTGCACTATACACTGAAGTGAGAACTCAAAAGATTTAGGAGGTACCTTGTGTATCCTGATTGATCCAGCATGAAAGTGCGTTACATGAAACAATGACTAGAGTTTACAGCGAACGAATCGATGAACCAATAACAGGCCTATAAGAAAGGGACAAAACATGTCTTGTCACGCTAGCCAGAGTGCGTACATGATCTTTGCAACCGGCAGGTATGAAATGGGACGGCTCACGTGAGTGAGCGATTGCTTGCGTGTGTGTATGTATGCATGCACATGCAAGAACGTAAACATAGCTGGACCGTACAGTAACCGCGTGGGAGCTTCCACATACTGATACAAGCACAGCTCGTCAACGACCAGCCGAAGCAGTGTCTCTGAAAAACGGTCTGTGAGGTGCGTTGAAATCCCCAAATATCAAGCAGTGGTTAGTTGCTCCAAACATCCTTATATCTTCTAACAGTTTGGGTGGAAACGATCCAGGAGAGCAATATATAACACCGACCGGGGTAGAGCTGTTTGGTGTTAACTTTATTTTGCACCACACTCCCTCGTAAATACCGTCATCATCGGCTGTGGCTAACACGGGAGTGGCAGGAATGTTATCGCGAATAAAAGCATCACCCCTCCTACTTGTCGACCATTAACATTGGAGCGGTCCGAGCGGAAGAGGGTATATCCGGGGAAGGAGACTTCAGCGTCCATCACATCCTCTGACAACCGCGTCTCAGCAAGGGCCATAACTTCGGGATTATCACTGCCAATCCATCGCTCTACCTCATTCAACTTGTTTAGGAGGCTCCGAACGTTTGAGTACACTACTCTTCTCCGACTTAAACTTGCTTCTCCTTCTCTGGAAGGGAGAGTGGCGGGTAGTCTTGCTAGAGGCTCTGCCGCTTTGCCTTGCCCAGGAGAAACAGGGAGAACACAAGGGGCTTCCAACGGACTTGAGGTCTTCTCCGTTTGGTCTGAAAATTCTGAATAAACAAGTCGGACTCCCCTTTATCTTTTCTATCGTGCAGTTCCTTCAGAGCAGCCTTCAGGCGTTCACGATCCTCTGGGGCCAAGTCTCACTATGCGGACGTTCATACAGCGCACCTTTGACGACCGCTGCAAGAGCGGGCGAGCTTCTAATGCAGTTCCCAGAACTACTTTGAGTGGTTGCTGTGACGCACTGATAACATCTGCCTTCCGGCCAAGGCGAAATACTGAGCGTACTGTCATTTTGGCGGCTTACTCTTCCCCCTCAGTTGTGAACATCTTAATAAGCAAATCATGAAAAACGGCAACGTCGTGATCCAACCTTAACTGGGAAGTTTAGGTGGCAGCCTCAGGAAGGTTAAATACTATCACACACTAATCGCCTGGTGGGTGTACTTTGCTAGATATTAGTCGGGCTTCCTCCTTCTGAATACCTGCAGGGGGGGGGTCTGCGTGACCACTTTGGGCATCTTTAACCTCTTCGACTGCGGGTCTGGAGACGGATGTGGCCATGTTTGGCTTGTTCCTCCGTTGGTGTCGAACTCCGGTTTTTTTTTCCTCGGTGCGGCTGGGTCCTCCAAGGCTCTCACAACCACATGCTCCAGGTCCCTCACACGTACATCCTTTGGGATTCCCGCAACCCCGTCCTCCGGGCCATTCGCAACAGCATCAGCGAATGACCGTCCAGAAGGCGGTGGGGTACCCGTGCACAGCCGCAGTTCTGCGATCGCGTCTACCGGTGTGCTATATATCCCTTGATCCGGGAATACACGTGTATTACTCACCGCAATTATGGATAATGGGAGATGAGGAGGACTCAATCTAACACCTGCAGGGCAACACTTCGAGCAACAAAATTTAAACCGATCCGACGACTCCTCTTGAGTCAACTGTATAGCTCCGCGGTGACTGAAGCGCAGGTACGATGCAACCACCTATCACAAATGTCACACTACAAAGCCTAAGTCTGTTTTTTGATGCCCCTTCCACACTGTAGGCATGGCGAAGGCTCCTCCATAACGGCGAGCGTTATCTTCTGATAATCTGGGTGAGAAAATGAATCGGATGAGAATATTAGCTGCTAATTACCACGCTCATTGTGGTAGTTAAACGGATAGTAAAAATTTTCCAAAACATCCTATTAATTCTACTTATAAGTAGAATTAATTCAAACAAGTGGTTTTCATTCTTTACAGGGACAAGTGGTGTAGACTGAATATAAAAATCGGGCGAAATGTGAATATAAATACAATACCCTATGAACTAGACATCTGCAAAGCACTCAAAAGACGGTCAAATAGAATATTTTCCGCAGAATATTTTTCGTTACAAACGATTGCCGGCTTAGTTATGGAACCCACCTGATTTGTAAAATGAATCCCTAAAAAATTATGGCACTTTCTTGCCGCGATTTCTATATATCGGTAGTACGAAAAAACAGTTATAGGCGATAAATGTACAATATGAAACCATTAAATATGCACAATTAAGAAAGATTTATCCGTCCGACGAGTTCCCCATTCATTCTTTTTTTCCTTCGCTTTGTTCTTTGCGTTTTGTACCCATCATGGAACGCTTTTTGACAGCCGTCTTCGATATTCTGACGTAGTGATGTTTCATAGCGGATTCTACAAATTACAGCTTACCAGTGATTGCACACGTGATATATGTCGCTACCAACTAAATTCCGGGACAATAACACAAGTTTACGGAATCGAACTAAAAATGGGATATCTCAGTCACTATTGGCAATGCAGCAAAGTACTGCTTCATCAACACCAAAGAATATAACCTTGTCGGATAAATCAGACGCCTGTTAGTCTGCTTTAAGTGGACGACAATCAGAAAACAAAGTGAACTTGTAGAACTTTCATTTTTCTGCCATAGCAAACATTTTTGGGATAAGCTGCACAAATGATCGAAAAAATACTCCCAAACAAACGCTTTGATCATACACTTGTTAGTTAAATGATAAAACCAAGCGTCCTGAATTTTCAGTGTTTTACGTTTGGACATCATGGATAGCAAATGAACAGTCACTTCGAAGCCTCGATCATAAAATCATAGATATATAATGTCAATAAACAAAAGTAAGCCAGCGGTATATACTTCTTAAATACGCCATCCAAATCGTACGCGATTTTCTCACTAGTAAAGTCACAAACAGTTAGGTTGACATTAAGTAAGTGATTAAATCGGTCGATGTTTCATGCAAGGCACTCAGAAGACATTCAGAAGTCGGCCTGCCGTCTTAGTATGCCATTAATGTGGCTATTCTTGATTACGAATATTTTGGTCCAACCAACTGTTTGGTATCCTCCGAAAGCTCTGGTACGACTCTCCAAATACGCATAAAGACACCGAAAAGACCGCCAAGCGACACTCAAAAGACAGTCGTGCTGTGTGGGGGCAAAGCAGTATCCATTAAATTAGTGCCATTTTAACCATGAATTACCCAGTTAATAAACTCCATTTGAACAGTTAATGGTGAAACACTTCAAGTGTGCCCTACGTTATATTACTAACAATGCCCTATAAAATGAACAACATCAGTTAGTAAGCTGCGTTTGAACACTTATGGATGCTGCATCCAGTTGCCTCACATCGCGAATATTCACCGATAACGAACACTCGCAAAATGCAATATGAAATATCTACTTAAAGCCTCTGAAAAAAGGGTACTCAGTAACTCCGACTTTTTTATCACAAGGTTTAGTCGTATTTTTAGATGGGGGAAGCTATTTGTCAGATGAAATCTTCGTCATCTCGTTCATCTAATTTGATATATGCAAGCTAAGGATGTGGACAACTATGAACGAACCCATTTTGTTCAATTACATCAAGAGATGAATCGCTTGAACCGTAGGTCTACCAGCTTGCGAATTGACAAGTTATAGTCCACCAACCAACGACCATGAATGGGACATGACATTCACAAATGAAAATGTGCACAACAGGTGGCCTAATTGCACGGGTAGAAATCCTTGCTGAATACTGAAAAGATATGAACACGAGGAAGCCAAATGGAACGGTTAGATTGACACCTGCAAGTATCTTCGTACTACTCACGGTAACGTCGCCATCATGTTGCACACGCGGCTGCAGTAGTCAAGATAACTATTGGAGAAAGACTCAGCTCGCACTCAGCTATTGTTTTAAAATGCAATCGTAGGGTTCGTCCTTTCAGATGTTGCTGTGCCACATGAGTGACGAAACTAGTCAAGCGGTAGAGAACGTCCTTGACGTAAACGTCAAGATCTTATGAGAAAATGTTTGACTTACTTGTACCTGTTTGTACCCTGTGGCATCTCCATTCACCACTTGAGGAAAACGTCCGAAGATCTAAATTTGCTTATTCTGTGCAGAACAAATATATGTATTTGTTGTCTTCATCTTGGATAGTACGCAAGACACCCGTCGAAGCAATCTACGAATGTGTTTCTGACGCCCCATAACAGACTTTAAATCACAAACTCATTTGACATTGCAGGCTTCAGTTTGCGTCGTACGTTTCTAGTGTCAGTGGTTGCGATGAACTTGCCGAAAACACTGGGTACGTGCTGCTTGATAACAACAGTTGCATTGCGCTCAAACAGACACCTAGTATCATTGACTTCACGCACAGTGAACTTTTGACTTTTAGGATGAGACTCATATGTCAGCCGATTAAGGTGATGGTTGTACTCTAACTCGGAGTATCTTACAACCGAACGGACATTTCTTCTGACAGCATGGAACCGTGATTTGCATCAAGGATCTTGAGGGCTACACCATTACAACTGACGACAGTTAACCCATTAGACGGATCATACGCTTCTGCATTCACTCCTAAGCCTCATAATTCGTACATCGACAATAAATGTTGCCGGTTTGTCAGGAATCATGCAACCCTGTCTTATCGCACTTCAAAACTGTTTTTGGCTTTCACGTTGCACAGGTTGCGATGGTTGGGTTACGTACTCTGTATGTCATCTGATCGTTTACCGTACCGGGCATTATATACTAAGACTACGAACACTGATGAAACCAAATGGTGGTCAAGCAACAACGTGGTCACGAAGTATGAAGACCCTGAGTGCTCCACTGAGCAAAGTGGGTAGGTGTCGCCTGCGTGGATGGGGTCCTCATGACCACTCCAACTACTGGTTAGAGACGCTATTCGAGATGGCGGTGTGTCGCAGTCAATGGCGTACCTACATCCATACCACTTCTAGTTCTCCCACTTAGACTTCTTTTATTAATTTTGAACCTTCTTGGTAGCGTTTTCTTCTAGGGTATTCCACGACACTGTTGAGGTGAGCGGTGCCCCGAGCCACAGCACCTTTTGGTCAGGCTCATGGCTACTATGATGATGATGATGACGATGATGATGATTGGCTTTCGGATGGTCCCAACAGAGTAAATAACACCCACATTTTTATTAACCTTTGCAAGAACTCTAGATAATTATGAGAAGCTGTGAAGTTCACGATTTCCAAAATCGCCCTGAAAACTTAAGTATAATCTTCTAAGAACAAAACGACATCATTGGTTACTAAGGTGATATCTGAGTACATTTTATCACGGATTAATATTTCGGATATCAGTATATATGCATATTTGGGGTTACCACCCTAATTCGCCTCATGCCGTTTTCATGGCGCTCCTTGTTTTATTGTTCTCTCAAAGGCAATCTGCCTACAAACATGAAGTGTTCATTTGGGAACTGAGCGACCAGGGTGGACGAAACCTCTACTACTTAGGACTGAGACTTAAACTGTATGAGTCATTACAGTACAGCGATCTAAACGATCACTGAGCAGGCACCCCAATAACTGTTCATACTTCTTATGAAGGGGTCTGTTCCAAAGGGGCAAAGCAGACATGACGAAGTAGATTTCTGCCGATTCTGTAGAGCTTTTGAACACGCATCGACCAGCCCACCTTGACTCGGGATACGTTAATGACTACTGTACAGTGAAACGGATATTTTCAAAGAGTCTTCGTAAAGACCGTGAAAATTGCTTATCCGGACAGACCAAAAGATTGAAATGACATTCTTATCCAGGCATAACCTGACGTTGTCATCTGCGATTCGTGGTTGCACTGACCGTTGCCAAGATGTTAATGAAAATTTGTGCAAAAACATCGCTCACGGGTTTAAAACTTAACAAGGCAACTTGACTGGTAGGTTGAATGCTTCGAGAAACGGTCCAACCAATCTGAGCCAACTCATTCAACTGCGGACAATTGATCGCCCAGCTAGTTATGACATTTCCAGCAACCCTCTGCCGGGCACCAAAATGGCTTCGGGGGTTAATTTGTTGAAACCCGAACTTTCTTTTTCCAGGTCTTTTCAAAGATGGTTGTGAGAAATCGCAATCTGAACTGAATACCCCCTTTAGGAGGTTGAAGAGGCGCCACGTAATTGATACTCCTCAACAATACTTCCGGTGTTCTAACAAGGTGTCGAAACGACATGTAGCAATCACAGAGGTACTATCCAGTGTTGCATTCAATACGCTCACGGGCCTCATATTAGGGCAGCTTGTGAATCGCAAAGGGTACCAGACGCGAGATGGACAGGCAGGCAGGTTTCCCACTTGGTCGCTGATGTATCGATAATATCTTTACGTTGTGATTGATACTGAGCGTCAGCAGGCTTATCCTCAGCTGAGGGTAATAACATTTTTAGACCTCAAGTCTGCTTTTAACACGATTGTTGGACGTGCTTTGCTGGACTTTCCCCGTCACAGAGAGGTTCTGGTGAGATACGTTAATTTGTTTAAAGCGTTGTATGCCCGCTTCGACTGCAGAGTTTGCATTTTTGGGCAACCATCGCGAGCATTTTATGCTTTATTCGGTACTTTATAAAGGAATCCCATCTCTTCCTTTCTTTTCAACAACGTGATGACTAATATGCTAGAAGGATCACTCGAGGTTCCGAGGATGTCCGAGTGAAGCTTCTGTTGGACTGTAAGCCGACTGCTATTGGGTATGCGGACGACAATGCCTTACTAAGTCCTTCTGCACATAACACGCTGACCATGCTGAACTGACCAGACGATATGACAAGCCCGTATAACGTGCACTTCGTAAAATAATGTTGCAATATTAGGCTCGCCTTGACCCAATGTTTGTTGTTGCAGATAGAACGCTGGAGACTGCGGATCACTTCATCTGGGTAGTGCCTTCTTATCGGCCTGTAATACTTCTGACCAGGCGTTCGTGAGGATAGATAAAGCACGCCATTTGTGTTGTCGGAAAGACGTCCGATTACTGTTTAAACACAAAGTTTACAATGTATTTGTACGCCCAGTTTTGCTGCACGCCTGAAAGTTTAGGCACCCACGACTATGTTGTTTTAGTCGTCAATCCACTGGTGTCCGTCGTATACTGGGAAGGCATATCTAGGTGGCATATCCCCTTCAGTGAATACCGATTGGGGGTAGTGCTGAAAATATGTGTTAACTCTTCGTGGTCAATCATCGTTATAAAGTAACCTACTTTCAAGAGGTTGCGGGAATGTTTCATTATGAGGTAAGCTGCTAGTGGTCCACCGAACTGGGATTTACTTATTTGTGACCATATTGTGTTGCTTGAAATGTTGAACTATTCGACACAGATATAAGGTGGTTTTCACCTCCTTTATAGGCGACTAATTTGCTTTCAACTGTACGTGATTACAAACGGTAAACCACAAATTGATCTGTAAGACTACTCTCTCTTATTATGTACTCCGTAAGACGTCATAAAAACACAGGGGCCTTTGGTGTGACTTTTAACTACGGGCATTTGGTTATAAGGGCGTCTAAGGCCAATTTAGGAGGAACTGTTTTTTCCCCAGAGTGTAGAAGGAAAACCTTGAAGATGGGGAATCAGATATATGTCCGTACTTTGCAGTTCAAAGATCTGCAATTGCCACATAGTCTTCAGTCTTCTACGGTTTTCTTAGGGGCCGTGTGTAACGAGATGGCTGCAGAATGTTGGACGGACAACCCTCTAGTCGTAATACTTTGACTATTTCTTCCTCAGCTACCTTCACCATCTTAGAGGACAGTCGACGTGGACGTGACCCTGCGGATGATCCTTTAGTTATGTGATAAGCGACGTCATGCTTTAGCTTTGTGACATCGAATATTAGCATATCTCCAGGAACCGCTCCAACAATGCTGTATATTTACCAGCCTTTGGTAAAGCTGCCCAAATGTCAGGTTATACTGCTTTGAACCGATGGAATAGTGATACGGCTGAAATCAACTGCCAAACCACACTTCGTTAACGGTGAAGACTTTGACGAAGTCCGAGATCGATTGTTGAAAGCTGTTGGCCTTAGTTTTCATTCTACGATCATTGATCACATGCGCGGTGTATTCCACAAGTTTTAAGCTGCGTTTGATTTTAGTCAAATGTGTACCGTTAGCCCCTGTACCAATGTGCCCGGGTAACTGTGGATTTGTGGGGTTACCGTTAGATTGACTAGCAGCAATTGTTTCTGTTGCTAGACTGTTGGTCCGTCCTCCCGGTCTGAACTGTTTTTGGAGAGCGACCGGGATATGCCGGTAGTTAAGTTCACTTGTGGGAAATTACAATGATAATAGTGAACCTTGAGGGATCTTCTTCTAAGTAGGAGAGTTTGTGAGCGACAGTGAGATGGATTTCGACTTCTTCTGAAACACCCAACCGTATTATTCACTATGGAGGTTGACTGGTCCACCTGTTGTTATAGGTTCTCGATCGTGTCTTGAGATGTCATTTCGAGAGATGTGGAGTTCCCTGTTTGCGGAGTACTGGAGGAACTGTTCATGAATTTTGTTTGCCGTCTCCACAAGTTTATATATATATATATATATCCATGTGTACGTAGAAAAAAAGTGCGGAGGCGGCAAACAAGGTTTATGAACATTTCCTCAAGTACTCCGCAAACGCTGGATTAACACCGGCCATTTTGGTCCTGTGCAGCTTGGACTTAAACTATTCTGGTTACTATAAAGCACCTTTCCCCATTTACGAATTTGAATAGTGAAATCAGAAGACCGGTTTTTCAAGATGGTAGTACCATTTCGTATGTTCTCGTCAGTTGCTGTTTTTTTTTAATTATAGATATCATTTTCACATTTGCATCTAGTTAAATGTACGGACCAGTTAGGCTGCAAATGTTCGGCTAAACGATTGGAAGTTAGAGTTTAAACAACGGGTAAAGTTTCGGACGCTCATCCTTTATCTTCTGCCGATGTTTCCCGTGAACTTCTTGTCTTAAATGTTGGACCGATTTCTTTCAAGTTGGTGGTAGCAGTGTTGGTTTGCTGTATCACCTGTCACAAAAATGAAATTATTTTTGGTTCCTTGGTGTATGTAGGACTTTTTCGTCGGCAGCCGTTAACACATTGAAATGCAGAATTCCATACAACAGTGGCAACAGGTTCTCACTTGTCAAGTGAGTCCTACCGAGTCTTTTCTTACATGCACTAGACATTTCACTTCAAAATTCAGGTTACGTTCAGTGCTTCAACTACGAACTTAACTAGTGTTCTACTTGAAGTTGTGGATTTGAATATCCTGTAGATGTCCGAAAGTGTTTTATTCACGAGTAGTCCAGTGAAGTAATTTGGCAGAAATCAACTGTTTGGTGCACTAACCAAAGGCTTGCATTATTCTCCTTAGAATAGTTATGTTTAGCCTGATGTGATCACTTGTAATTTGCACGTTTTTGACAAATATTTATCTGGGCTTTCTGTTTTTTGGTTTTATAACTTCTTCAGAGGGCGGTGTTGTTAGTTTAATGTTTAGAGTAATTTATGGCTCTGTTTTTGAAATGTCCTGAGATAATGACTGTTGTAAGCGGTATTCATATTGTTTGTAGAGGACTGGAACGTTTCTGTGTCTAGAACTGTCTATTATCCATAATAATTAAACCGCAAAACCGAATATTGGACAACGATGTTTATTGTAAGTAGACTGCGAAAATGGGCTGTAAGCAAAACGCGACCAACCAGCTAGCAAGCGACCGGAAATTTTTGTTATGACCTTGGACGGTCGAAAAAATGAGACAGTGCAGACATGCAATCAAACAATGTCAATAATGCCAACAGTCCAAATAAACAGCAAGGTAGTTGGAATACGTGGCAAACCAAAGGTGTCTCTACAGGTTACAAAGTATAGTAACTGGGTCTATTTTTTATCCATTTGTGAATTCCTTTCAGCTTTCTACTGTTCTATGATTCCATGTCAGCAGAGACGAGCCAAACTGCTAATTGTTCACCAGCCTATTCTAGAGAGTACCGCGAGTTAACGGGTGGATTTCCTATGAACCAGAAGCTCAGGCTTATGCAGTGGAATGTTCTTGCACAAGGTTAGTGACTCGTATAAAAGTGTGAACATATGTGTGCGTTATAGGTTTCATCCCACTGGACGAATTCATTCATTGTTCCTCCAGTTTGTTGAATCTTGATCGTCGTTGCGATCAGGTGGTGCAAGAAATTCTTCATTTCAGGCCAGATGTTATTTGTTTTCAAGAGGCCGACTTTATCCATCACTTGGTGAAACGACTTGAAACGAATGGCTTGTCATACTGTTTCCAGTTTTCCCCCAAAGTTGACTCAGCATGTCTCGACATTCCCGGCAACATCGGACCGGACGGTTCGGCAATAGTATACAGGTAACCTCACTAAACACTGTCATTCATTCTATAGATCCGACCGTCTTAAATTAGTGCAATCCAGAGAACTACCTCTGGACGAGTTTGCTGACCGCAGTGCACTTTTTTGTGAGTTCGGGCTGATCGTGGAACCCGTCAGTTCATCTACGTTTTACGTGACTTCTGCTCATTTGAAAGCCAAGCCCCAGTGTTTTAACATTCGCCTCGAGCAAGGTCGGTACTTGTTAAAATCGCTGGACCTACTTGCGCATGATAAACGAGTCTGCTATCCTCCTTTGTTCATTTGTGGAGACTTTAATGCAGAGCCACACGAATCCATTATCAAAATGCTGCTTGGCGCCTTCAGTCAGAGTAGTCCCGAATGGAAGCTACATAGTGCTTATGCCGAAGCGAATCTCGGTGAGGAACCAGAATTCACCACCTGGAAAATTCGCGAGAGCAAAAGACTTTCGAAGCGAACTGAAGTGTGTCATGCCATAGATTACATTTTGTACTCTCCCCAGTCTGTGCAATTATTGGGTGTTTGGTGGATTCCAGATCGTCATCTCATTGGTCCCCATGGTCTTCCTTCATCTCGTTTTCCATCTGATCACTTGAATCTCGTTGCTGACTTTGAACTACGACGGACCGGAGTTGATGAGGGCTAAATTGATGCGCTTTCAATCCGTCGGATATTTTACTGTCCTATTTGATGATTTCATTACTTTAAATATTAATTTGACCTATTCTGTCTTCCGAATGTACGACTGGAATCAATCACCACATCTGTTTCCTTGTGTAAACTAAGCACTATTTTTATACCGACTGCCATTTGATTGTTTTGCAAGGACGCGTTGCTTTATCGGTCTTGATCAAACAGAAATAACCTAACCTATGCCTCTTTAGTTATGCCAGTCCTATAACTCGTTATTCTATCGCCACGTGTTCGATATGTCTTCGTCACATCTTGTAGGGAGTTTGCGTTAGATTATTAGTACCTGCACCGATTATCAGTCGCACGATTGCTTGTTTGACCTCCGCCCACCCCGATTACCCCCGTTTTTTGTGCAGGTGCTTAGACCGTATCCAGACCAAGTTATCCAGCTTGCCCTACGTTAACGAGTGTCTTATTATCGTGGAAAGAGACAGGGTAAACTTAAGAAGCATACGTTTATTTGAATGTGATAGTCGATAGGTGTTGCCTGTTAGGTTTGGGGATTTGCGGTCTCTCAAGTCGCTAGTAAGAAATGCTATCCTTCATGGCAGCCTACTTCAGCCAACGCTGCTATCACGTCTTCCGTTTGACTTTATTCCTTCTAATTTCTGGTTACTTTTTCTTTTGGAATATTTCTCGTCCTTGTTTCCTTCACCGGCGGTATGAGTCACAGTGCCGTCTGGTCAGACTCTTGGTCATTATGTATTTGTCACCAAACGACACAACTGACGATGTGGTTTCATTTACATACTTCTGTTGTCATAAGTGTGTAGTTAGCTTGAAAGCAAAATCAACAGTTCCTGGAAAAAATAGATCGATGTAAGAATCTAAGTACTACTCAGCCAAACCAGTGGCAAACAAATATTCATGATTCATTTTCTACTCAACCAACTTTTGAAATACTTCAGAACATCAAGAGGTTCACACTGGAGCAGAATTAATTATGTAATGGTCGGTTGCTTTTGCTAAGACTTTCTTAGGCAGACAGTTTCAGAAGTTGCGTCCAGTTACGTCATGACTCGAACTCTTCGAAATTATTGTCCACATGTGTAGTGGACAAGTGGGTATGCGCTAGACCCTCGTCCACTAACAATTTAATGCGTCTTTCCTGAAGATCAATCGTAACGTGGTCCCAACAGGAATCGAACTGGAGAACGCAATGAGGTTTGGAAGCAAACCGTAAGTTTCCAGAAATGTTTGGAAATATGATAAGTAGTTAACTCTAGCCTAGTCTGGGACCAACGGCAACAACCAAGAGGAGAAAGGAAAGAAGCGCGAGATGGGCTACGGCCCACTCAGCGACACTCAAAGGCTCGCCAAGCGAAAAGTGCGCGGAACTTTCGAGTGCGTTAAACCACACTCGGATAGGTTCGGGTTAAACGACTGAAGAATGAAATAACAGATGAGTCGTTTGGAAGAGAACAAGCATGCGCTGCGTGCAATTTGTTGCACGATTAAAGAAAGTAGCACTGAGTTCGTATCAGGCCTCCTGTAGCAGGCGTATGCAAAATCATGCGTGCAGAACAGACAAGCGGAGAAACACGGTTGCAGTCAGGATCCTTAGAGAAGCCACACGATCGCTGGTCACCACACATGTGACTGCACGAGTAAGCAGTAGAACCTACATCAAGATTGAATCGGAAAACTAAACATTGTCACCTACGTGGAGCGAAATTTTTGTTTTAATCTTGGCTAGTCATAGTTTGCGACCACGATAGTTGCATGCCTTAACAAAGTTCTCGTGGGAGTACTGGCGAAGGTTTTCGTAGTATTTAGGAACTGGGTACTAAGAAATGCAATGAACTGGCCAACTTCCGACGCATTAACAAAGACATCACGGCAGCTAACGAAATTGTATCTTAGTGGAACGGCATTCAAGTGTTAAGGATACAGTCAGACTTACAATACAATTGAAGTATTTAATTGAAATCACTGTAATTGCTCAATTTTCTCTAGCGATGAATCAAACGAACATAACTGTTCGTCTCATCATTTTTTTTGTCTGCCTAAGAACGTTATAGTATTTAGATGCTTACGAGGAGCTACTTGAGCACTGTACGTGAATATTCTCATGTATGCACATTGGCCCCACCTGAAGTGAGAAGTCGATGACATGGCAGTAAGATATCCCGTAACATTTCACTGCATCTTCATAAGCGCGTATTGGGGCCAATTGTGCATATAAAGTAAACTAAGACTGTTCGGTCAAAGTATCTTATCCCACATTAGTCCGGGTGGAGTTCGCTACCACTGCAGTGTCAAAGTGATAATTATCTCACGCTGCTCACAAATAGGTCTGTGCAAAACGTGATAACCGATTGATGCTGGTCGCGTAACCCGCTCAACATGCCTCGAAAACGTTCACTCGGTGCTGTGTACTCAGAAAGTATTGCGCAGCCGATGAAGCTGGTCATCGGTTTCGTGCTGTTTATGCAATCGTAGTGATGCTTTAACCTGTTGGAAGTTCAGCTCACTTGGAATTACGCTGGGTCATTTGATAGCGTAATTGTTTATCCTTTCTGCAGATGTACGTGGGCAAGGACCTGCAGCTGATTTGGTGTATACAATTCACTTTGGCTGTGTGTGATAGTGTATCTTTCACCGGGAGCGCTAAGATCCCAGTTGTGGTGCAGCTGACAACAGGTACGGCTGCGTAATAAACTTAGCCGTATGGTGAATGTTTTGCTGACGTCACCTTTGAACGGCAGTTGCAGGAAAACTTTCGCCTTATGTACATCAAATGGTACCTTACTTGTGACACGAAGTTTCGAATACTTCCTTTAAACATTATTGAGGTAACCGTTATCTCTGAAGAGTTCAGCAACAACGCGTGCTCCGACTCTATTTTATCTGGGCGACATAATTTACGTGCTCTTTGGTACAATGTTTCCACTTAATATCGAAACCGAACCAAATATTTTAAGTGTTTATATTGGCCTGTCGAAAACAAGATCAGCCGGACGAACCCAGCGGTCGTGCAGATGTTTGTCAAGGGATAAGCACGGACGGCGCGCAAAGGGCCTGTGAGGCCAGAATGGATTGCCGCGAAGGTGACACTGGTCACTGAGAACGACAGCCCTGCCGACCACCGGGAGGCGGTACAGCATCTCAAGGACACTCGACTCGCTCTGGGAGGTAACTCTTGTGTTTACGCTGTACCACTGCGAGTAACGTTATCAAGAGCTCTGCTGGAGTTGGTCAGGGACTCGGGACACCACGTGATAGACCGATTAGTGAGGGCAATGCTACCAACATTTCGGGAGAAGTACAAGTTTCCCCTCATCACCCATCCTATGACTCGAAGTGTTAGCTGACGCGGTCTTTCAATTGTCAATTGAAAACTAAGCGATGGCTAGCAAAATCAAACTGCATGAAGCAAGCGAAATGAACGAACTCCGAACCGCAGTGGAAAAGCTGGCCCAGGAAGTAGCAGCTTCGACTGTGAAGACGACGGAGGGGAGTCGTGTCCATGTGTGCGGCAGATGCCGAAGATCCAGACACTGGTGGAGAGTATGCCCAGTGGACAAGCAAAATCAGTACTTGAGTGAACTTTTCATTAATTGATTTTTGTTTGGGATTTATAGGTTATAAGAAGCTGAAGTTACTTACGTACTTGTGTATGTGTTAGACGATTTATGGAAATTCCTCCTCATTCGGAGGGTCAACAATAGAAGAACTTCCAAAAAGAAAATGAGAAGATAAGAGGTGCAATGAAAACCCTACCAGTGTCTATCAAGTCCTTTTGGGGGCGAGAAATCCGGTAGTAATTCCAACTGTGGGTGGATTTGTACTCAAAGTTAACGGCGTGACAGAATACGATGTCCGAATCGGCGATCGTTTGTTAAGCCAGTCTTTCGTCATTTCTGCGAACGCAAACCAGACTAAAATTAGGGGCATACTTTTCAGCCATGTTGAAGCTATGATCATTTGGAAACGTGATATGCTTATGACGAAATATGGTGGGGTTCTACCAGCGATAAAGTGTAAACAACAACTTGAACAACTTGCGGCGTCTGCGCCTAAGCCGATTCCAGCATGTGACGACCGATTATCGATGGGGTTGATGTACAACTTCCGGGGATTGTACATTGCCAAGCATAACCCGCACAACTGTTGTGAATGAAAGTCTTTTTGAGCCAAAGGGATTTTCACAGTTAAGTCCCAAAAGAATGTCAATGCACGTGCAGTAGGAAACTGAACACCATACTGAAAGAAGGTATCATGGTGGAAACGGATAGTAAGTTGTTGATGAAGAGACTTATTGGAATATTCAGATTTTGTTTGGACTTCAGAAGGCTCAACGAAATTATGGTCAACAAAATCGTGATCCTCCCGGCTGTCAGAAATTTTCGATATGTTGCGGAACGCGAAGGTATTCAGTCTTAGACTTGCGGTCTGGATATTGACAAGTGCCAACCAAACAGTCGGATCCAGGCAAAATGTCTTTCACTGTTTTGAAAAACCACTATCGGTTTAAGCGTATGCTGCTTGGGCTGTCGAATGCCCCATTCACATTTGGACGACTACTGATTAACCAATGGTGTCTTTGAAGATGACATCTACAACGCCAACGAGGCATATGCTGTAGGTTTCGGCTATGATGCAGAGGATTGTAGGAGTTTTCCAAGCATCTATAGGCTAATCACTCAGACAGCAAATTACCAGTGTTAACTGTGAATGGTTTGGAGTTTCACCCACCTTTACGTCAGGCAGTTATCAGTTGGAGTTTGAATGGGTATGCAAACCGATGGTGTGACTTTTGACCACGGCAACTGCAGGGCCTACATGAATGTTGTGTGTGAACACAATCTTGATGACTGGGTGCGCCCGACTGCATGAGTGAACTACGCCGGTGGACCATGCTCGTCGTATCGTTCACTCATTCAATCAGGTGCACTCCTCGCATCACGTTTGCTTCTGAAACCGAACCAGAAAACTCGTTCCACTTTCTGTATGTGAACTTGAACAGGCACCCAGAAGGTGCACATACACAGGGATCGCACAGTGCTCCGTTTATCTTTGAGCAAGGTGGACGGGGTGATACAAAAATGTCAGTGGTTTCGTACCCTTGGAGTAAAAACGATATCTCATCCGCCGCCTGACAAATACAACAATGAAAATTGACTTTGCAGACACAAGGGAAACTGAAGACAATCGTTAACGTGTAACGGTAAAATGTCCATTCGGATCGCTCTATAACCCGTAACATGATCGCAACTAAGCCGCTGAGTCCGATTACCACAGCACAGTAGAAAGCCGTTCTCATCCGCCTTCCTTTTAAAGGGTATATTGCAATAGAGACACTTTACCCTCGAATTTATGAAACTTCTAGACGCGCGTTCCTGGCGGTAACTCCACGCAGTTGGTTCACAACATTCTCTGCTCACTTTGAGCCTGAAAGACAAACTGTCTGTCCTCGACCAGTCCATGATCGTGTACTCGTTCGCATGCTGTTGTACGACAGAATATGTAGGTCGCACGACGAAGCATTTTTCGAAACGGATTAAAGAACATCATCCAGTGTGGTTCGAGACAGGTTCGACCAAACCCATCAACACTGCAGTCGTCACATATTCCGCAGATACTGATCATCGGGTTGACTCCACTCAGGCGTTCTGTGTTGTCTACAAGGTTCCGGTCAGCCACTGCAAACTGGTCAGATAACAGATGCTGGCCACTGCATTCGACTACGCAATCTGGTCTTGTGTTCAGTCGAAAATTCGTGCGAACCCTGCAGTTATCGTGGTCAAAGGTCACACCGTCGGTTTGCATACCCATTCAAACTCCAACTGATAACTCTGTGACGTAACGATGGATGGAACTCCAAACCATTCACAGTTAACACTGGTGATTTGCCCTATGAGTGATTATCCTGTAGGTGCTTGAAAATTTTGTAACGTTGTACGTGATCGAGTGACATTCTGTTAAACCTTTTTGTCTTTTTCATATACTGTTTTGATTGTGCAAGAGTGATCAGTGGTTTAGTTTCTCAACTGAAGTAGACAGTGGTGTTACACGGACACGGCTGGTCAGGGTGAAATTCAACCCTTGCACACGAAGCTGTTGACCATTGGGGCAACTCTGGTACCTATATCAAAGCGGATACTGAGGCAGTTTCGTGGTCGAGTTGACTTTTGCAGCCGCCTCACAAAAAGTTTCCCTACCACCAAGAATCCCCTATACAAAAGAATGACGAACTGGCGGTTTCATTGGTTAGGGATAGCCAGTCACTGAAGACTGAACAGCTGACTAACATTGCCAGTGGCTGTACAGACCTTCATTGTTACAACAAATGTAAGTGGCGTGGAAATCAGAGTCGTACAAAACCAGAAAAGAGATGTTGAATATACGAGTGGCGTATTAGTGCCGACCTGTCGGAAATAGTTAACGGCAGAAAAAGTGTTTGGCTATAGCGTGGGCCCTTGAAAAATGGAAAACAGGTTTTCTGGGCCGACGTTTCCATGTGCAAACTTCTGGAATGGGTTTAACCAGCGGAGCTTCGAGAAAAGCTTGCTTACTGAGCCTGGCGACTGCAAAAATGTGAATTTTCAATTCTTTGTGTATCTAGATAAGATAATTACGTTTTTGACCTAACATCCCGTGTGCATCATGAATGTGTCCCACGAGGACGCTGTCGGATTTGTTAATTTTGAAACATTGAGTCCTTTTTAACCATTTGAATAGAATAGTCGGACATAAATTACGAAAGGAATTCATTTTGCACACTCTCGTCAGTCGTAAACATGTGACTAACATGAAAACAAAACCAAACAAGACTTAAATGAAACGGTCAAAAGTACAAATCAGGCTGAATCGTGATTGGCACTCACGGTCAAACCCACGGTAAACAAAAGTCGACAGTCAGTTGTTTTTGTGCGCATAGGACTGGCTGTTGACGGCTGATCGACAAAGCTTCAATATACTTGAGAAGTTGTGAGCTGTGAATGTTCTTCAAGATCTTAAACGAATTTGCGATGTTGACACTGTGACCTGTTGTCGATAAGTGCCTTGCAATGGATGAAGCGGCGTTTCGTCCTCGCTGGGTGTCACTTATTGGCGGGTTAGACATTGCGACTCTCAACCAATTTGGGGTTTGCTCCTTGGCTTTGGTTTCAAGCATCCTTTCTGTCCTACCAATGTATGTTTCCGCAACTGCAGGCAAATTGATAGATGCAGTGGCTGGTAAAAAACATAGGGGTTTGCTTTTCGACGGGGGGTAGAGGTAACCTAGTGGTTTGTGAGAGCAGGGCAATCTTTCCTGCATAATAAACCCGTTTTAGTGCGGCACTGATCATCTTTCCAAAAATGTTCACCAGACTAACCCCTTTGAAGGGAAGTTTGATGTAAACCTAATTTTTAGGGACGTCCAAAGTTGTATTTTTTGCAGTAGTAAAATTGCCCCGTTTCTGGATGAAACGTTCGGGAAAATTGTTAGCAGGAAGTGTTTCATGCAACACTGTTTGCTCGGCTCGTAATCTATCCTGGGTGCATATTCTTGATGCTTTGTAAAACAGTGTGCGTACTAATGATCTTTTGTATTCAAAAGGAGCAAAACTTATGAAATTCATGTATTGCCCCGTCCATGTTGGCTTATGTTACACAGAACGTTCGATAGAACCATCTGAACGGCGCCTAACCAGGATGTCCAAGAAGGACAAACTGTTTTCACCCTCGTACTCAACTGTGACTGACAGATTTGGGTGGACTAAGTTAGAAGCTTGAATTGTTCTTTCTACTTGTTTCTTGTCATGTCCAATCGAGAACATGTCGTCAACATATCGTTTGTAGAGTTTCAATTCGTCTCCAACTGGAAGCAATGCCTGCTCAACTTTGGCCATAAACACATCGTTAATACCGAGCTGGAGCACCATCCTGAGGGTCACAAGCAGCGCAAAGGGCGAATGCGTCGATCATGGAAGTGATCGACCAAGTTGTGGTGAGAGGACAACCTCCAGAATGCGAAGGACACTTGGAAATGAAGGCATCCGATGTGTATTTGGCAGACTTGCGATTAAATGATGCCGGAATCTTAATGCGCGAACTGTGGGCGGAATAGGCACGTCGGTACTACCGACAGAGCTGGTGGAGACACTTGTGAAGGTATGTTATCAGCTGACCTTCTAACTTGACGCAGACTTCGCAGAAGTGTAGAGGTCAGTAAATGCAAGCGTACCTCACTAGGATGTTGGTGACAACAAAATGAGCGAATGCAACAGACTAGTTACGAGGTTTCAGAAAATTACGGTAATCAAAAGTTCGACTCACAGAAAGTGTTCAAAATGACCAAAGCAATATTCCAAATTATCGGTATGCCGAAAGTAAGGATATTACGGAGTTGCTTTGGACTGTTGAAGTATGATCGGAGCTGTGACGATGTTCGTCGTACGGCGGAGCTAAATATTGGGTATAAGAACCATGTAGTATCGTCAAGCGACTACGCAACCAAGATCAGACCTGTGCGCACAATTTTTTGTATTGTATTGCAAGATCGATTTTATCAGTTTGAACAACATGCAAATGTGATGCAAAAACGTTGTTGTACAAAAGTGAAGCATTGTTAATAAACAACAATAAGAAAACTACAGATGTTTGGAAAGCAACCTATTACTCTTGGCATATCCACGTTAATTACTGCGATGACACCTATGTAGAACCTCAACGCGGTTTGATCTCTAGTATTCTACCGCACTTTTCAAATGATAACGGATCGGATAAACGTACCTCATTATCTAGGTGATAATGAGGTGTGTTTATCCGTTAAAAATACGACACACAGTACTAGTTACGGCTGGCAATTCCATATCTATCAACATTACTAGTGTTGTGATCCAAGAACGCGGATGGCACAAGGGTAACTTATTCGACAAAGCAATACACGGGTTAAGCATGTAAACCAAACCTGTCACAAAAC
>LUCH01006369.1:8744-22387 GCA_013368495.1 Paragonimus heterotremus
AAAAGCCTATACCGCAAGGCAGCGGGTGGGTGGCAGTTTAGCGGAACTGGTACGTTTTCCGGAAGAAGATGCCAATCTTCTTCCACCCACCAACCTGGAGGACCAAGAGACTGGTTTGTCAGACCTCTACCTATTGGCCTGCTTGGCATGAGTGATTCTATCGGTGTGGTGGCCAAACCGTCCATTTTAGCCCAATAGGTCATCGAAATGCGCAAGCCGCCACACCGCGTCAAGGTCCAGTCTCGTTGTGACAGCTTGTCTTAGCTTGAGAAGTGATTGTTGGAAGCAAGAGAGAAAGAATTTGAAAATCGTTGAAATTATCTGTCGTTATGATGTCAGTTTCTGTTAATTTTCCGTCTTCTTTGCCATGGAGGAGAGTGGGCTTGAAGAATTCCATCCGTAACCTGTGGCTCAATATCTTGACGTACGGTGCCACAGGATATAGGGTTTTCGTAGGGCACCTCATCCGGACCTGTTGAATCAATAGTCCAACGAACCTGAGAGTGAAGGGCATATTGAGGGAGCAGTTACTGGAACGTCTGTTTTTTTGTTATTATTACATATATTGGATACGTTCGAAGGTATATCAAGCTTTTAAAATTTATTTTAGTTTCTTCGATCGTTATGAGTAGTACGCCGACAGTCATGGTCAACCACTGGGCAATCAGGACACCGTCATTTTGTTTGCAAGACGTAGACATTATTGTTAGTTGTTCGAGTTCGGACACAAGGTCTTTAATCTCATCCCTTTAATGTGATTCATTTTTTCACCAAACATGTTTTATCTTCTGTTTCACTTTTTCCCTGCCAAGCATCAGTCTAATCTACTGAGACGTATCTGTCACTAGTTATGAGCATGTTTCTGTATACTGGGATTTTTCGATATTTGTCTTAATGTTCATGAAAGAGATCGATGGCTTTTGTGAAAATAACTGAAGAGTTAGCTTCTTCTCAAGCATAAGCACGATTCTGGCACTTATTATCCTTCGACTCACTCTATCCCATGGAACAGACAGAACAGTTGGCGAGGGCATTTTTGCACTTTCACCCTTTGTCACATTTTAAGGCAACGTTATTAGAACTATCGACTAACAGTAGCTGATTTTCTCGGTTACGAAATTGTGCTCGATCAATAGATCGCTGTGGACTTCACGACTGTTGAAGTTACGCAGATTCGGGTAATGCGGTTATGGAGGTCGTTAACCGGTTTATGTACGTATGAAATCGTTCTACTGGAGAGGTGCGAATATAATTACTGACTGTTCCCATGAGTGAGGCGTATTTAATCGATCTTGGTTAATTTCGGTAACAGGCGGGTGTTTGATAAACGTGAACGGCGCCAGTGTAGGGCGACCTTGAAGACAATGTCACTCTTTAACTGCGGTGTCTGTCGGCTCAAAATGAAGGTTGCAAGCCATCCTCAATTATTCGGTCATCTGTGTTTACTCAATCGCCAGATGCAACCAGTGGTGAGCAATGATTTCGGTAGAAAGCGGATATTTACTGGCGCGAATCTAGATGCTTTATTTGTCCAGCCTTTAAGAGTGCATAGGTGTAGGCGGTTATTCGATGTGCCGAGTGCCGGCTAATCGTCTTCCACACTGAATACCCTGTCTGTCATCATCATAGACAACAGTACATGAGTGGCTCACATTGGTAACTAATTACTAACCATTTGTCTGTCGCCTTGGTTATTCCACTGATCTCGTAGGTGACTGGCATGCGATGCCAACTAATGTTTTGATATACATGGTTGGTGGCATCTGGAACGGATTAGCCTGTCACAGTGACCAAAGCCAAAGGACTCCTGCGCTTTAAACCATTACCCCCAAGTGGCTTGCGCTGTACCACTTGTGATTCCACTCACACACCACATATCCAGTGTAAACTCGAAGGAATAAGACCCGTAGTTTTGTGAGTGAGGCCTTTCTATCCAGCCGGCCAATGCTGGTTTGCCAATTGAATGGCTAGCAGGAAAAGGAAACCCTTATCTCTCGGAAAATAAACAGAGAGACTGCAATGGTGAGATATGAAGTAACGAGAAAGATATATAAAATGTAATACAAGAAGCTTTTCAGTACATTAGTGCATTCTGGAAAAGATAAGGTTGAAAAATAAAATTCAAAGTTGAACTACAAAAAGATCAGGCAAACAATTCATCATTCAACACACCAACAAAGCTCAAGAAAAGTATGGATAGAAGATCACAGACACCCAAGTTTCTGAAAAGAGGAGCGGATTAATTGCCCAACGACCATGGTGTTGGTCGATACACTCATTAACAAAAATAGAATAGATATGCTGATATGACCTACCTGAGCCTAACATACTTGTCGTCTCTTCGTCGACGGTGCACTATGAGTACACTGGTGACCTACTACTCCCATCGGCCAGCGCATTCGCGGCCGCACACATCGCAACGCCATATAGTCATATCACCACGATCTATGGTACCGATGGTTCCCTTGCGTACCGCGTGCCTTCGTTCACAGCCGCGCAATAACTGTTCTGCCTCGAACGTATTCAGTTGCGCTTATTTCAAACCACCAGAGTACCAGTTCTCTGAAATCGCGAATGTGGCTTGCCAAATGCTTCTGTTCCCCACGTTGTTTACCAGTTCACTTACAGTTGCACTGACGTTTACATGGGCAGAACAGAACGACAACTATCACAGCGAATCGCCGAACACATTCCGAAGTGGTTGCAACAACAGATGACGCACCAGCCTCAACTTGTTGTATTGAAGGCTCGAAACCCAACGTCATCGATTGTTAAACACTCATGACAACAGGTCACCAAGTTGATCCATTAAATTCATTCAAGATACTGTTGCGCAATCGAAACCCGAAGCTGTTAGCTTTCTGTGAAGCGATATTCACCCGAACTCACCAGCCGACGTTGTGTGCACAAAGTGGTTGAGGCAACCTATCGGGTTGCCATGGTCGTGATTACATAATACTTAATGTGCTTGTAGGCTTGTCTTGTCCCTGTCTGTCCTTATCTGTATGATGTATATAACTGACATCTTTTACGTTCGCGATTGATGAGAGGAAACGAAATGTTAACATATCGCAATGTATGCTCTTGTGAAGTATGATATATGGTTTATTGTGTATCATCGTTTTTGTGGGCATCGGATACTGCCAGGACACCTAGACCTAGACAGGAGAACGATTAGGGCCCTCAACCAAAGCCTTTGGCCCAAAAACCTGTACCGCAAGGCAGCAAGTGACACACACGTACGCATCAGCATCAACCACCTAGAACAGGCTCGGCAGTCACAACCCCAGACCAAATGTCTTGGGCACATTCACACAGAGATTATACTGCACGGAAAAACCAATCATACGTACGCAAAATCATTTCAGACAAAAAATAGCAGACAGAACCAAAACACAACACACTGACACCATACACAACGAACGCATCTGCTTTTTTGTCTGACTGTTCCCCTTTAGCTAATCTGACATGGTTGAACCTGCAACGACCGAAGTCGCAGTCAGTACAGCCCCCCGGATCAAAACAGCACACAAGCCTGACTACCACGCCAAGGTAGCAGAAAAGGTCAGGTAATGGTTTGATATAGCGCAATAAAGACAGTCGTTTTATATCGCTTCAGCTTCCAGGGGTTAATCCTTCATGACTCGGTGTCTGTAAGTAAAGACACTAGAGGAGATGGTCTGTTAATATAATGCATTAGCTTGGGTGTTGTCGTTTGCGATTTAGTAACAACTAATGAAGCGTGACGCTCAAAGTCACAAAGTGCCACATCATTCAAACCTTCAACTCAGTTGTTTATTTGCTAGTTGTAAACACTTGAATGCTGAATCTTGGAGCCAGACCGCTGTGTTTTGAATTACATTCTTTTCCCCACCTATTTCTGATCTCCGAACAGGGATTTGTTCTAATCATTGTATGACAGTTGATATTTTGTGTTAATTTGCAGTTTTACTATTTTTGTTGACGGTTATAACAGAATCTACCGGGTTACATGACAGTTATTCAGTCGTTCACATCTTGACGGGACAGTGACTACGCGATAGATCCACACAGGGAAAACAGTAGCTGCAATGAGCATCATTCAGTCCCGTCTTTTTCTCTCCTATTTCTTCGAACAGGGTATCCTCTTTTCCTTCTGTGTTTGACAATTCAGTGTCAGTCACTAGCGTGTTTATGTACTGTACTCAGTCATTGCTAATTAAATTTTCTTTCACTTATGTTACAGACGAATGCTTACAAATGCTAATCTGCTAGAGGATGATAACCCATCAGTTCGTAAGTGTGAAGGTACTGATGACACGGATGTGACAGATTATCAAACACAAACAATTATTGAAGAATTCGTTCAGTATAAACTTAGATCTTCGGGAAAACATCTCCAACGACGCAGTGGACCTGCGGATGTAGAGTAAGCTGTGTTGTTGGAAATATTTTCCGTAACTCCGCATAGAACACAGCTCTTGGTTACACGGTTGATTGAAATTTCGAATGACCTGGAAATCCGTTACGGTGCCCAACTTAACCGAGATGCTGAATGGTGGATACAGTCGGCAACTTTCGAAAAGTTCGTACAAATTGCAAAAGGGTCAGTTTACTACTCCCCACGGTTTGTCTTTGAGTAGACACCCTCTTGTTTTATGGAGGGATTTTTATGTCGCCTTTTAACGGCATTCACCACCAAATTCATGGTTATTTGTTTCGTCTCCGGCACTCTTGACTTATCATCTAATAGTTTTTTGTTATTAGGAAAGTGTGAAGCCCGTTTCGTTGTCTCATCTCAAGGTGTTACAGTAGGTCATGTGAGACTTGAATGTTAGTCATTCTATTCAAACTTGGGTAATGGGAGTGGCCGAGGTATCCACAGTGATGGGGATTGGTTGCCAGTTACGTTATTGCTGAGATACTTTAAATTGGTTTGTGGGTTCTTAACCCCACTTAGATAACGGCAGCAGATATCCGTGTATTGTATCACTATCCGCTTAGGCTGATGCTTTTTTCATTCTAATGAAGTTTTCAGACATTGCTAGCTTCTTACGGTATACCAACAGTCGCTTTGTTCTCCGCGTACCTTTTCATTGAATTAAGTTCGTGATCCATTTTTACTATGGTTCTTTTTATAAACCAAACGATAACACTCAAAAGCCACTTTACCACTTCATTACCTTGGTTTCTACTTGCGGATCTGTGACTCTAACAGTTGCACGGTAGCCCAATTTGGTCTGATACATATTCTGTATTGAATACCTTGGTCAAATTTGTGTGAGATTTCTGGTACGTTAGTCGCAAATGTAAACGATGTTTTGGCGAACAATCTGTTTTCGGTTATTGATCATCGGGCTAATTACGTAACGTTTTATATCATCATGCTTCTCAAGCCATTATTACATGATTTAGGCAAAATTGGTGTTTTTACTGCAGATATTCGCAGAGAACGCCTACTCTGTAAACTTCGTATATAGACATACGGAACTGACAGAACCGGAAAAGCAGTTGGTTTACATGACGCTAGACTACACAAGCGAGGCGTTGGTTGAACTGGTGACTCTAGAATAAAGTAACGCAGTTGAAAAGACCTATAGTGTGGCACAGCTGCGAATCTCGTTCAGATCCAATCCAGCAGTCCACGTGCAACTCACAGATACGTTGCTTAATTGTGTGACCCCATTCTGTGTTTACTCCTTCACATGCCCTTGTGGAGCAAGTTACCTCAGCCGCACAACTAGGCACCTTTCTCAGAGGATACGTGAACACCATCCCACATGGCTGATTAAGGGCGAGGTGTAGTTCACTTCGAGTACAACTCTGGCGCAACTTGTTGACTCAGAGCACCACGTCTCATCGGAAATAGCTTTCCAGACTATTTGCCGCTTGCGCAGTCGTCAGTCCAGAGAAGTCGAAATTCGTATTCTGGCCACCGCGGAAGCGATCGGAATTCTGTTGCGCAATCCACAGTTGTACACTCAGAAGAAATTTGTTCAAGTCCTACGGTTACCATGCGCCCATTACCGACTTGAAATCTCCGGAGGTCAATGTTGCCACCATATTGTTCTCCAGTTCACAACCGCGTGACGTAATTATGTGACATTGCTTTTGGTTCTACTCACTCGGCAACCATGATGATGTAACATTTTATGTAGCTGGCTCAATGAAGACTAACCGAAAACAGACTGTTCGCCAAAACACCTTTTCTTTTCTAATGAGCTCATGGGGCTATTCGAATTGTCTCACAAATTTATTTTGAGTATGTTTTTCGGTTGCTTCTTTAAAATCACTCGAGGTGGCCGAAACTTTAAATGTTACCAATTGCCCGTAACGTTCCGTTCTTTTCAGTCCATTAAGTCATTTGATTTATTTTACCTCATACTGGAACATTATGTCAAGTGGTGGTCATTCATGACACCATGCGACAGTTGGTTCCTTATATACGCTACGATAGGTTCTGTTTCCCCTCTTTTTCATTTAATACTTTCTTACATATTTTTTGGGCCTTTTGTTACCGATGTTATAAATGGCGACTCGAATCGCACCACTACGGCATTCAACACAAGAAGATAACTGTAATCTGGAAACCACACAACTCATCTCAGCCACGGATACAAGTCTATCACATAGCATTTAGTTCCGGTAATACCAGCGTTAAATTCCTGCTTTTTGACGTGATCATCTGAACTCGAAGTGTGCTGTTGTAGGTGCTGGTCTCATTCTAACTTTTGCCAAGTGATACGGCTTTCGTAAAGGTAATTTACTTAAGTGATGTTGAAAAAATAATGCTGGTACTGGCGAATATTCTTCCCAGTCTACGTCAACCAATAGGATCTAATTGAAAATAAATCCCGATGGGTAAACAATAGAACTACGAGGAAGTATGTTTTAAGGTGGCTGTGCACTTAAAAGCAAACGCTGTTAGATCATTTTTGTTTTGTTTATGATGATCCTCGCTAAGAATTTGAACACAAACTTACCACAGTCTTGTGCATTGACCATATTGCAGCTGTTCATCCGAACACCTTTACGTTTCTACTTTACTCGAACTGTGTTTTCTCGTTTGTATGTTGATCCTCACAACCTGATATGTTTAAAAGCTGTGAATTTCACATATGGTCATTGCGGTTATTTCGTTCTCTATTCTGACTGCTTTTTATGGTCATTGTCTGCCACATGTGTTCGGTGCTTCTGTGGTCCAGTCTGTTTTGTTCCCCGTAAACGTGATGTCCACATCCTCTCCATTTCGGACTAAATCGAGCCGTTCGATCCATTGTGTAGATACTGTAGAGTCGGTCCAGTAGCCGGATGATCATCTGAAAAGTAAGAACTGACTGTTACCAATTAAACTTACCTGTGGTTAAACAGCGTATCGTGTGGTGGTATCTGGAAAAAACATATGCGAGATTTTTTTGTAGAATTTTCGATTGTCACCAACCCTAGTATTTTTACGGCTTGTGATTCGGGAGTACGTGTTTACTGAACAAGTGAATTTCACATGTAGGTCATCCCATGATTCGAACACTGGGAACGTGCTCGATTGCATCGCCCAGAACGCTTGTACCTACGTGATTCGAACATTTGCGTCCACTCTCACACATTCATTAAAAACATATGACCTATCATAATTCTCACAACCTGCCTTTTTCCTAAATCACAACGTTTCATCCTGTTGATCTGCTTTTAGAGGTTTCCAGTTCAAACTTTTAAATCCACACGGTCCAAGTATGTTGTCTGCTCCGGAAATTTGTGATGATTAATTGCATGACCAAAATAATTACTTGTGTAACTTCCCCGTCATTATAGCATGGTACAATTCTTTAATGGACCCTATCATCGCTAACCTCAGCATCCGTCATCTTTCATTTGGCGTTCGCCGGAGTTTCACTCATCTGTTTGGTTTCTAACATCTTTAATTTGCATCCGTTTTGTACTCTATATTCATCCGATCGTTCTCTGTTACTTAGACCGTATTGCTCTTTTTCTCATGCTTTTCTATTTTCTGTGTGGTCTTAGTGTGTTTTCCGACGGGCAGATTAGCTGGTCTCGAATCGTGGTACTGTTCATGTTTGCCGTGAAGGTGGTTTTCAACGCATTCTCTCGGAACCTCTGTGGTCTTGCCCAAGATGTGATCAAGTTTGCTGCCAAGTTTATTTTCATGCACGGAATCTACAAATGGATTGAAGCACGTGGTGGTTGGGTTAGTGCATGTTTATCATGTTTTGTGATGTCTAGGCGAATAGCACCACATAACTATCATTCACACCTGGCTCAAAATTTCTAGTTCCACTCGTTGTAATATGCATACTGTAAGGACAAAAGCAATATGGCACCGAGTGACAAACAGGTTGCAGTCAGTCATAAGCAACTGATCAGTTAGGAAGTGGAAATCAGTGGAGTGAAAAACCGCCGATAAGCAGTCAGAAAGGTGAAATATCTGGTTGATTATATCCTCGAGGGGAAGCGTGGCTCCAACTGCATTCATCCTAGTTTACAAATGCGTTCTACGGAACAAGGTGAGCAAGAATAATGTGGATCATCATCACAGTCAGCAATACATCAGTGGTTCGCACTGATGCTTAACTACCACACAACTACGAAGGAAAAAACTATGTATAGGAAGAGAGAATAAAAAAGAATGGGGCGAGAAGGGACCTAACTAATGAAAAACAATAGTCACGTCTATATTCAAACATCAAGGTGCCCATACCTTGCAAACAGACAATCGACTTATAAGTGAAAGTAAAGCTTTCACTACCCCACGTGATTAAATGCATTCACTTCACAGACAACTCGGACAAACAACGACAACTTTCACGCCCACTGAGCTCGGTTAGCCGCCTTCTCATCTAACGTCTCCAGCGACCGACTCTGACTCGCGAGGGCCCAAGGCATGAGTGACTCTGTCGGTATGATGGTCACACAGCCCAGTTTACCTCAATAGGTCATCGAGATGCGCGAGCCGTCACACCGCATCAAGGTGCATTCTCGTTGTGACAGAACATGGCGAAGCTTTCGATCTGCACGACTTGCTTTTGTCTTTTTGGTATAGTGGATCGTTTTGACTGAATGTTTATGTACACTTCACAGCGGGCTCATAGGAAAAACCTTATTTTTGCGCTGTTCCTAATATTCCTTTCAGAGCGGTAACTTTTTCATACATTACTATCCAAAGATATTATTAATCAGGCTGTCTAGAAATATTCTATCGTGAACTTAGAAAACTTGTTTCAGCAAAGGCGCAGTAATTATAGCATTACCTTGGTGGGGGTTGCTGAGATGCATTGCTTTCTTTCCGTGTGAAGACTTCGGTAAATCATCTGGGTATGTTTCTATCAAGTGATTCGTACTCTTGAGTTCAGCCGTTGAACTGTACACTCTGGCCTATCTGTACACTGTAGACTCAGTGATTTAGTAGCATATCCATGGTAGAATTTAAAATCCACAGAAAGCTAGCCACTTTTGTTTTAGTATCACACATGTAGTACTGCATTGTTTTGTTCGAATGACAATCCCCTTGCTCCCATAGCGCAGTAATTACAGAAAGGGACTTTACAATATGTTATTGCAAGATGTCGGATTTCTTTTTTTGCCTGTGCTGATTTGTGTGCCGAAATCATTGACTAAAAAGTTACCCCACATAATCACCTGTTTTTTGTCATTATCTGATTGGTTTGGGCACGCTTCATCTTTTCGGGGGTATCATGTCAACAGTAGGCTGATACTACACAGTTCTCGTGGTGTTGACAATCTTACAAATAGCCGTTTCCGAACGCAGGTCACTGGGTTGGGCGGTTAATAGGAACTTCAGCAAAATACAATGTCCTACCGTTTAGCTTTGAATACAGAACGTGATTGATTACATCGTTAGTATGTTATATACAATAGACCATACAAGCTTTATGTTTGTATACCTAGTTATGATGTTGTGGGTTTGCACAGCTTTTTGTTGGATCCACTTAGGTATATCTTCCACAATGTTCTGAACAAGATCATCGGAGAAACAGCATTGTATGTTCACATGTCAGTACCGGCTAGGAGAAACTGAATTAGTTGTCATACATCAGCGTTTTTATGAGAAAGACTAAAGAGACTCTGTTAAGTCGAATTTCCACATCATGGTGTTGTTTGAACCTTACGCTAAACGATCTAAAATGACCTTTAAGCTGTTGGATGATCTCTGGCAACGTCGCTATCGGCTGTTTTAATCATGATGTTTTGCTCTCGAATGTACACTTCTCAATATGAGTCGTTCAATACTGCAGCATGCCTCTCTAGATTTTATTGTGGCGATTCAGCGTTAAGTTACATGAATCACACTCGATGGTTCAATGTTTTATCGCTATGGTTACAAAAAGCAGAATAAGTCAGCATTCCTGTGGCCTAGTGGAACATTGAATTGGCGGGCTGGCGGTTTGTTTCGCACAGCTTTGGCATACTGCGTCTGAAAACCACTACCGTTGAAAGCTTTGAAAGATTCAAAGAGCTCTCTTTGGGTAATCCATGTGGTCCGGTCAATACCTGAACTAGAGTAGTCACACACCGATCCATCATAAACGCGCAATAGTGAATACACTGTTCACACGAATGAGGCGAATCTGTACACAGGATAGTCTCGTGAAGGGATTAGATTTGATCACGTCTGTACTACACTCTAATGGGTATCCGAAAAGGTTCATAGGTAGGCATAGTAGACCAAAGCCACCTTCCGAACAGGTGATCAGAGTGAGAGAGAAAGGAATTACCGTTTAAAGGGGATTATAGCGTGCATCAAACAACTCAAAAACTAATTAATCCGATTAAATGAACATGTAACGCAGTGGAACTCTATGTATTAGCTCGGACCCAGAAGCAGCCTGTGTGTTCATTGAAAGGAGATCAGTATTTTGGTGCCACCTCACATTGTGTTTACCGATTTAAATATAACTGTAAGGAAAGTTGAATAGGCAGGACCCAGAGGTACTTAATCTCCAGAGTGAAGGAACATTTGCCTAAATGGTTGCAGATCTCTGTATTACAGAAGAACGTTAATGTCTTTGAAACACGCAAGCATCCAGTATCTGCAGTCGCAAGACACGTCCTGATCACTAGTCAGTTTTTGCTTTCAAAATTCTGTTGCATCACTCCAGTCCAAGATACTTGCGGTTTGCTGAAGCGGTCGCAATCAGCCGACCCTGTGTGTTCAGAAACAATTGCCCGTAAACTTGACCCTGGACTTAGTGATCTTTCCTAACCCATCGATTGACTATCCATTCTACCCCCTAACTGTTCGATATTTAGAAAAACCGTTCCATGTTGTAAATTTGGTATTGCCGAGTCAATACGAAATGCCTGCATCTGCCAGCATTCATGTTCTAACTGTTTTTTGCAGACTTCTGAAGAGAATGAACTGTTTAAAATGTCTGGTTTACTTGGAATTATTACCTATGTCACACCCAAATACTGTACTTTCAGGGACCCACAAAATTAAATTACTGCGACCATTTTTGGGTGTTGATGGCCAACAACATTTTGATGCACTGCACATTGACAGTAAAGAAAATATTACTGACGCTTTGAACGCGCTGGGTTGTAGACAGCACACCATCATACTTACAGTACGAGACATTGCTTCACAAAGTTGCATCAGATTTCAGCTGAGTGTATAAATCATTTCGTTGCACGCATTCAACAAGCTCTACCTGTTTACCATTACAGCAAGATTCCTTCTACCAAAATTGAAGACGAATTGGCTCTGCAATGTTTGATTTCGGGTATCCAGAGTGAACATACACATATAAGGTTACCGTCAGAAGATGATTCCACTTTAATCGGGAAGATAGCTTGTGCGATTGTTCGACGATGGGAAAACATTACTGTCCAGTTAGTCATATTTTCCCAGCAGACGTCTACTTGAACAACGATCAGGTAACCTGATCATTACTAACAAACGAAAGTGGCCGAGTGTTCAGACTTGATAATTCTGGCTGCGTAATGTACGATCAATGGTGCAGTGGTCAACACAGTTGGCCTCATGACTGCATGGTCGGAGTTCTAATCCAGGCCGTGACAAGGATATGCATTACTGACGAGCTCTAACAAGAGCTGGATTCGAGTCCAGCGTTTCATTTCGAAGAAGGGTGGCTGGATATTCTGTTTGAATGTGAAGGTTGCGATCGAATGTAGATGTTAATCAACTTGAAATTAATCAAATCCCCGACTACTCGTCAATAATGTTTTACACAATGTGGTGATCATTGGTACTTTAAAAAGTGAAAAATTACTAATTAAGCGGTATGACCAACAACCCGCCGTCCTGTGTTGAAACCACCATAAAATGATGACTAATGTCAGATGGCGACTTGGTCAAGTAATGGATCAACCGGATGTCACAATATTTCACTAATATTTGTGTATTCCGACTGGAATAATGGTTCCCAACTTGATGTCTCAATGTTTTTTCGCATCTGTCTTTACATCTTTTTATTATTGTTGATTCGAATTTTCTCTGCTTATAAAAACGCTCACTGCAAATTTATTTCCTGTTCTTACATGTTTCCACAGAAAAATTGTTTGTAAGCTGGAATTTGAGCAGGATGATACAAAAGAACCAGTGGTCATATAAGTACTCCACGATCTTTCGTTTTAGGATGTTCAGATTGTCCGATCACTCTGACCGTATAATTATCCTATTGAGTCTCATCAATGAAGCTATGCTTAATACCTTTCAGTCAATTTGAAATTAGAGAAATCATCAAACTTGCAACAAACAGGGTGTTAGTTGATCAAACTTGAACAACACCCACGTTTCATCGTCGATTTCACATTCAGTAGGCTTTCTTGATTATCAGTGAATCCATTGAACATGATTCATTTATTCCTGTTCCATATTTTTTGAACTCGATCAGAATGTTCTCCCCTCTTCTTAATCGCTGTTACTGATGTCTGTTCATTTTCAGTTAGCCGTCTTGCAAGAGTACAGCTCCGGATCCACGACAGGAGGTATTCTGGTGTTCATGGGCGTTTTGCTCATGGTTCTACTTGTCCTCAAACGATCTGCTTGATGGCAAGGTATTCTATCAACTTGTAAATCTCCCCAACGTTGTCCGACCGTCTTGTGATATAATAGTTGTCTTTTATGTTGGATTTTATCCCACTGTTTTCATATGAACTTCAGGTAGCCTATGTTCTCCATACTGTGTGATCCCGACGTAGGTCCAATAACTGCGTTTTGTTTTCTGGTCATCTATCCCCTGGTGCGAATAACCGGTCGATCTCATTTGGGATCACAATTTCCCCATCTTGTTTGGCTTGTTTCTCTCGTCCATTTTATGGAACGCTGTATTTTTTTTGTCCGATTTCCTAACTATTTTCCTATTCCGAATGAGATTTGCTTGTACAGTTCGTACGTATTTCTGTTCACTCCTTGAATCAATTGCTACTACTTATTACAATGATATCCGATTGAAATGTCTTCTGCTTTTCCTCCTACAACTACAACATTTACATGTAGATTGAACATCACCCACAATTGATCGCAGCTGTCGCATTCTCATAGACTTTCCAGTCGGCCCATTTCGAAAAGAAGCACTAGACTCGAGAGGCGATCGGGCAACCTGATCATTACTCACAAGCGAAAGTGGTTGAGTGTTCACATATGATAATTCGGTCGTGCCTAACGT
>LUCH01006370.1:11887-27916 GCA_013368495.1 Paragonimus heterotremus
GTGGTTTTGTGACAGGTTTGGTTTACATGCTTAACCCGTATATTGTTTTGTCGAATAAATAACCCTTGCGTCATCCGCGTTCTTGGATCACAACACTAGTAGTTAAATAATAGTCGTTTGATGTCCCTATAGATTCTGTGTTCTATGGTTTCAAACAATATCTATCAATCCTTTTTAAATTTTGTGTCAGATAGTATTATGTATGAACACGTATGATCGGAGTAGGACGCGCGAAGTCTGTTACTATTGCAATAGTTGAGACAGTTGTCAGACGGGAGGTAGCAAAACCACCTAAATTGATACTGATCTCTAACGGCAATTTCGAACAGGGGACTGGTATAAATCCTAAGAAGATACTGAAATAGAATACCTCAAATCTAACTTAACTCAGCCCGGATGGGGCCATGGATATTATTGCTACAATCGCACAAATAATGGTTGCGAGTGAAGATGTGCGGCTTAGGTATTTTGAAGCAAGGTAACCCAGCTCAGGAACGTGCTTTGTTCCAGCTGCTTCATTCCATCTAAAAACAGAGAAGAATGTCCCTCCAAAATTCAAAAACACTCTCACTGTGTCTTTGTATAGACGTAAACAGAATAAACAAAACACCGACAGCTATCAAGGTTTCGGTTCACTAGGTTGTACTGAAAAATTTCTAGCAAGAATTCTGCTCAGCAGACTCAGTACGAAGTTCTAAAGACCAGTGTTCCTGAAAAACAGTGTGGATTCAGGAAGAGTCACAGCACGATCAAAGTAGTATTCGCTGCTCGACAGGTCCACAGAAAGTTTCCTGAAAGCAATTTGCTACTGTACACTCTCCGAAAATTTCGTAAAGTCGTTTGATCTCGTGAAACGAAAAGTAATGTGCACAACTCTTGGTAAGTTTGAATGTCCAGATAATTACATTAGTTTGTGTAAAATGTTGTGCGAGGGTATAAAGAAGAAGGTGTAATCGTGCGAATCCATTCCTGACTACTTTGATTTGGCACTGATGTGATGCAGGCTTGTAATTTAGCCTCAACCCTATTTGGTTCTTATTTGACGACGATGCTAACAGTCACTATTCTGAACTCGGAGGTTGGCGTTCAAGCTGAATACTGCGCAGCTAATCCTCTGTCGAACAATCCAAGTTTTGACACTCTAAGCCCATTACGAAATTTGACTATGAATCTGCCCTTGTTTGCAGATGATAGCGCACTGGTTGCATGTAACGATGAAAAATTTCAACGATTGGTCACGGCTTTCGCAACCACAGTACCATAATTTGGTTTGGTTATCAACAATAGTAGGACATTTCTGTTTTTTCAACCTCCTTCATGTGGAGGTGTTGTACTCGCGTCTGAACTCCACGGCCACTGTTTTCGGATGTCTTGAAAGTCGTGTCCGGAAGAGCGGCAGCCTGAAATAGGAACAAAATTACCTGTTTTCCTCCCAGTAGTGTTGTCTACACTGTACTAAGTCGATGAAAGTTGGATATCGTATCAACGGATTGAGTAATATCTGAGCAGCTTCCACCTGCAATATCTAAGAAGCTCCTTCAACATTCGACGGTCGGACCTGATTCCGAACACTGAAGTGATACGACAAGCGGACACGGACGGCATTAAAGCCATGCTGATGTCGAATCAGATTCGTTGGCCAGGACAAGTCCATAGGATGGACAACGAATGGCTTCCGAAGCAGCTGGCGTGCGGGCAAGTAAGTGAACAGAAGTTGCAATCCCGAGCGGTTAGCTAAGGAACTCTTTCGCGTTCTAATATCGACCTTAAGTCGCTTGAACCGAACCATCTTGAGAACTACGATCTCAACGGACCTCCGTAGATTTAATAGGCGATATGTGCGTGGCCGTGGATTCAAGGGTGCATTATGCAAACTAAGTGTAAGTACCATAGCTCGTGGTAACATGACTATATTGTGTTGCAACGAGTGCGGTAGCGAATGTGTTGGTTGTCTCTGATCGGTAAGTCACAGACGTGTTCATAACACAGATTAAAACAAGTAACAGTGAGCATGTTAGAATAAATTAAGTTACGTCAGATATATCCAGTTTTCGTTCATATTAACCAACGACCTCTGTCGTATGGCGAATCGTCCGCTCTTCTGTTTAGAAACCCCGGCCATGATGTCCTTCCACCTCGTCTTTGTCTCATTTTTGCGCGTGTACTGTGTGGCGATTGCTTACTTGTTTTTCGGTTCAAATTTAGCCTTGTTTGTCTTCCTCTTCCATTTTAGAGTATAACCATATATGCTCCTAGTTCTTGCCTTATATTTTCAGTGTCCTTCTTTTCGGCTTAAAACTCACCACTGGAATTTTTGTTTTCTTGTCTCTGAGAGATAAAGATCTCATTTTTTTACTAGCACTTACCGTCTGGTTAACCAGTACTGATCAACTGGTCCACATAGACCTCCACGCTCACACCTCCCGCTGTTAATCCTTCCGGTTTACACAGGATACTTGGGTGTGTTAGTGGAATCACAAACGACACAGCTCAAGCCACTTGTGTTGTGTGTTATGCACAGAAGTTCTTTAACTTCGGTCAAAGTGAAAAAAACAGTCCGGAAGTGGATGCCGCCACTCAGAAGTATGATTAACAAAACCATACTGTTTTTGATGTTCACGACAGTTGACGAGACCAGAACCAAGTCAGAGTTGAAATCAACACGCAGCACGCTATAAATGTGTTCGTACGTCAAGCGATTTTTTAGGTATGATCCTCATCCGGTTGGCAACTTACTCTAATTCGTGCTGCGTGTGCTAAAAATCACAACTTTGGTCATTTTTCCAGGTGTACACTTTCGTTTCAAATGATGCGCATAGGGTGAATAGAAGATTCCGTTTGTAACACAAAACTGTGTAAGCGTAAAAAGCCTCCTCCTCGACAGGGCAAAAGGAAAAATGTTGCTAATTGTGGACACTTTGTTTACTGTCGTTGGCAAAGACTGAGTTTGGGACTGGATGTCGAAAGCGAACCAAATAAAAGTTACATATTATTTCTATTTGTGATATAGCAACACATGCTTTCTTAATTGCACCTGCACAATGTTCAGAAAGACTTTAATCACATGTCACCTAAAAGGTTTGGTCTGATACGCATTAGTTTACAGCTGTTTAGAATAACCCAAAAGGGAATATTCATGAACCACCTGCCAAAGATATTCAGGTCGTTCTTATAATTCCGACTGATCCTCCAAAACTCTCCGGATTGCACATCAGCATAGGAAAGATGCGATTGTTCGAAAATTATCAGAAAGCCATGGGCTCATGAAACAAACTGCAATTTAATAAGACTCCGGGTGTTTTTAAACGCATTCTCTGTTTATGGCACAAATAAGTCAATCATAATACAAATGTCAATCATGTAAATACCGTTGACTCGATGAAGCTAGGCCCTGTCTAACCATTACGGTTTCGTCCGGTCTTATTCTGGCACCGTCGCGCCGGTCCTTAAAACTGGGAATCGCCCAAACAGACCGGATAGTTGGCCTCGTTGCGTCCCGATCTAAAGCCGATAGGAATGCAAATATAAATCCATTAGTACACACTGAGTAGAAGACCCTTCTAGGTCTGTCTGGAAACAGGCGACCAGTTCTCATCCCCGAATACGTAGCCTCGATCGGGCACGCGAATTACCCACATCCGGTTGCCATCTGGCGTCTTTGCCCACTCCAGACGACAGCTGATACGCGGAGCGTGCTCAGTGTGATATGTGGCTTGGTATGGCCAAAAGATTTACGATCCCACTGATGGGATTGGGCTGGGAGATTGTACCCAGACAGTCTGGGTGGGGTGTCATCAGGCCATACTCTAAACACATGTGCACATCTCGTGTCTGGGAGATATATGGGACGCTGAATTCATTTGTGTAGCCCAGAACAAAGCTAGGAAGTGTACCAAATGCAAATTCTGATGTGTAGGCAATGTTTGGATTTACTGATAAGATTTAAAGTAAATATTCATAGGCAATAGCTGAATGGATCAAACCTACTTACAGAAAGTGTCTGTCAACTAATTTCTTGAGTGATAAATAAAGTCAAATAGAAGCAAGTAAAAACTCCTTGTTTCTTTATTTTGAGGATTGGCTTCAATTGACTGTAGACGAAGGTCGACGCAGATAGTCAATTTCCAGTAAGATAAAAATGGTATGTTTACATTTTCGTTCATTGCACCCCGGAAATGGGCTATCACGTGCGCGTATACATTCATGACCAACAGTCGTTTTAGAAAGACAATACCAAACGAATCTTTGTACCACTTTTTAAAACCCTATACCCTGAAAGAAATCTGGATACACTACTTAGAAATTTGGAGACCCGTAATTGATAGTCAGCTATCATTGTGCTTCGATTTGGAAAATGAAACCTCACTATCAATCTGAGTCGGACAGATCTATTAAAGTACACTTTGAAACACACATAGGGCCAAGAAATCCTCCAAACTGCCGAAGTTACAACGAGTAAGTGAGTAGCACGTAATCGCAAACGGAATATTGGCCAAGACATCTGTTTTGGCCACGTCCATCGCGTCGTCTCAATGCAGCGGTATCTCCAACATGCACTGGTTACTACGCAGTACACTTAGGGACCAAGAAACAGTCTTATCTCAAGAATAAGTTACTTTCAGTTATTCGTAGGCCAAGTTGGATATGCTTTGGCAGCTCCAACTGAAAGTAATCATTTTTGAGAATTTCTCTCGTTTCGGTAGTCCGCTCCAAGCGTATTCAGTTACGATGGCGATCGTGCAATCTAACCGTTCACTCCACTTGATACGAAATTCTAAAACCGACACATTTTTGTTTGCATCTCCATAAATTTCATAAAATGAGACAGCGCGTGACAGAAACCAGTAAAGTCACAGGAAACTTACACGGAATTTGTGGAGCAATTTAACAAACACTCTTACTGTCTATAGGCAGCAATACAGCAGAATTGTCCAGTGCCCAATCAGCATAACTGAAACAATGGACCAAGCACGGTGCTGTGCGATGTACCAATGTAATGCGCTCCGACTGGTCAACACCCTTCGGCTAGATAGTGGCCTATATTAACGAACAATAACGGGACGATATATATATATACAATATTCAATATGGTTCACATTTATTGCGTTGATTCGTTTAGTGGCAACTAAGTTCGACCGAGCTTTCGACATTTTACTGTTGGTCCAGTCTTGTGCAATGCTAATTGGGTGATCAGAATGTAATTCACTGTTCAGTATCTATGATATCGAGTCCAGAATTACAACTAATTCGACTTGTCTTCCCTATAGGATTACCCGTGATCAAACAGCTCAACACGCATCATATCGTTGCCGAGATTAGCTACTGGGTCGAACGTTTCGAGATGTGATACAACTCCTTGAACTACTCCAAATCGGACAACCAACTAGACTACTTTCTAACTATTAGCGGAGATGAACCACGCTGGCCGCTAACAAACCCGGCATTCCGAAGGTCCCATTTAAGGTTTTTAGTACTGCTACTACGACATCTACTCCTGGCAGACTACCAAACAAGTGAGTGAGTAAAGTTCAGTTGCTGATGCGCGACCAAAACTATCCTTAAGAAATTTCATCCCATGGTTTCAGAAACAAGCTGCACACCATGATTCTAGTAACAGACTAGAGTAGAAACTGAGGGACTGATTAATGATGGCACTAACAGAACAGATTTCCAACAGAGCTAACCGACGAGACAAGGTCTGCCTTTTGGAGATGTCTATGAAGTTTGCGAATAAAGGGCAGATGTGACGACAAAATCTCTTGTCTTGGTCCAGAAGCAGTTCCAGCATACCACTGGATTTGAACCGTTGGTCGAGCAACGCCACGATGTTGTTAGTTTACATGTCAGTTTCGAACCTCTGTCTATCGTGTATGTGGTGAAAACTGCCATACTGCGAAAGTCTGCAAATTTGTCGACTGTGACCCCACTGAGAACAGAGCAGCGCGTTATGACGCGAAGTCTAGTTCAATCTATGCACTATACGTGACGTCCAGGACGGCACAGTTAATTCACTATCGCCCTGAACTTCCCTCCTTGGCGTACCGTAAGTTCATTGTTGATATAGGAAGTAGCACATTCAACACTTTTCCGATTATCTTGGACTTGATAAATTCACGGACCTGTGTGAGTCAGAATAACCTTAAAATCTACCACATACCTGGCTTACCATGTACGTGATATAAGAAGAGAACCACGGCAGTCATCTGCTAGATCGTATCCGAGACCAATCCAATGGTTCTGGGCTTAAGTACTATGAGACATTTGAACGTTTTCTCCACACTAAACACCACTGATCTGAAGTGGTCAGAGGTGAAACGATCCCGACTTGGTCGGCCAATTAGTTGCTGTTCGAACATTGCAAGTGGCATGAAGTAGAAAACAAAGGGTGAACCAGTCTTTTTGAAAAACAGGTTTTTGCCCTAGAGTCACAATGATAGTGTTAGTGGTGCCCTCTATCAGAGAGTGACAGAAGGCGAAATCATTCATGTCAATTCGTATCGATTCTCAAAAGCCGTGGCGGTCACTGAATGGGGATAAAAACGAGACACCGAAAATGTGCAGTAGACATATCAGAATGGCAGAACTTTAGAAAATCGCCACACAGTAATGGATTTATTACCAAACTCGATCTTCTCAATGCCTATTTGTAAATGTCTCCGACGCTTGAATTAAAACCTTCGACAACGATCACCGGGCAAAAGGGACTCTGTCAATAAAACTCATCATGCGTAATGCACTTAGAAGGGGGGAAGTCCCTGTATGACCTTGAACGAATTTCAGATGGGCTGTCTGAGGCATTTGTTAATCAAGACGAAACAGCCGTCCTTAGTAAGCTGAACGGCATTCGTGACCGGCAGCTGTTATCAGTCTCAAAACTTTGCCGAGACCAACATGTTGACTAAACCGATAAATTGCACCTTACATGCCAAAAAATCAAAAATTCCTCTAGGTTACCACTGTACCCCAAGGGTGTCAAACGAATCCAGCCTGATTTCAATTCCCAGCCAGAGGGGAGACGTATAAGATCCAGTACAATCTGTTATCGACCATTGTCTGTCTACAATATCATTACTCCCACCCTATCCTGTATTACGTCACTAGGGCGCAGTCGCATTTTATAGCTCAAGTGGTGGACCACTAGACACCTAATTCGGAGAACAGGACGGTTCCACATATTCTCAAACAGTATATCGTGGATTTCCTACTGCTCTGCAGTTCTCCCTACCGAAGTGCATGTCACAAATGCGTCGGATGCTGTGGTCGGGGATGTACTGGAGTAGGACGGTTTACCGATCAAGTGCACTTTCATATTCCCGATCAGTTAGAAGAAGGTGAGTTCTCAGTAGCAGAGCACTTCAAACCGAACAAATCGATTTTCACGCCAACGGCCACTGCGATTTAGTGTTAACACAATGGTCTATCATGTTGTCACTAGGCCTAGCAAACAAATTTCTAAAGTGAACTTTCTATCCTGATATTCCAGGCTTCGCTGCCTCCAAGACCCGCCACCTCATTTTGAAAACTAGCCATGCATCCAGAGAGGAGCTATTTAAATAATTTCGACCACGTTATCAACAGTCTGTAAGGAGTGACAGCCACGAGCAAGGAAGAGTTTTCAGTACAGCTGGTCGATCTGTTATGAAGCAATGATTGACCATTCATACCACCTTCCTTTCGATATATGCTGTTAATTTATGTCCCTACTGGTCACAAAGAACTAAAAACCCCACTGAGACAAGTGTGCCAATGGCCGGATCTCAATGTTGACACCAGAAGTCCTGATAATGCTTATGAAGCTTGTTCAAATAATGTCAAGTTCCTACCTGAACGTCGAACTCTGTGGTCTGAGTGTTCCATGTCGTGGCAGGGAGTGTATGCAAATTTCTGCGGAACACTTCCGAACAGGTAAAACTTCTTGGTGCTAACTGATTCTAATCATGAATGAACCAACATTTTCCTGATCAGTAATCAGACAATGCGGTACGAAAATTCTCCAGTCGTGAGGACACGCTCCAAGTTGTGATCACTGACAACGAAGCGCAGCTGTGTGCTATCGGAACAGAAACCTGGCTCATTTGTATAGTTTGTAGCCACGTGAGTGAAGCAGTGATGTAGCGGCGGACCCCCTCATTCGAACCCCGAGGGTTTTTCAGTCCTGCCAAAGTGTGTATTCTGTTTGCTTCGAAGCTTACGTAGACAATTTCTTCCCGCACTGCCGAAAAATACGGTGTACTGCCAACTTAAGGAAAGTCCGGTTATGCCACTCTAAATGTTTCTTACCTCCAGACGAGGCGCGGATACCGGCGATGTGGTCCACTTTCGGAGTACGTATTCAAGACTAGCTCAGAGCATGATCACGTATCAGCTTGGCATGTTGATAAAGCTACGGTTTAACGACGACATGGCAACAGATTCAACACAGTGATCATACTAAACTATGTGCAAAAAAGGTTGATCTACATGTTGACCTGGATATCCACACAGAATGATCAGTGGTTACGATTCGAGATAACAGTGCCTTTCAACGGGAATAAGAAAATCCGCCCCTTTAAGTAGCAAACAAGAAGATGAAAGTTTTGGTGAATTGACGAACCTCAGTGCCATCCGATACAGGAATGTTGTCCAGTGGTTAATCAGGATGACTGAAACCAAGTACAGTATCACCTGATTCATCGCACTTTCATTAAAATGCGCTCCCCTACCCAGAAAACTTACTGTGCTCCTAAGTAACGGTTTCATGATAATATACATTGTAGTTTGTCTACTGCTTCAATTCGTTTATTGCTAAGTTATGCTGAAAGGACCTTTTGAAATGCACATCGAAGGAAATGCTAGCTTCGATGCTATTCTCTAACAATCAACCAATAATAATGGAAAATTGTTCCGTGCGACATTGACATTTCAGGCCTATCTTGTGGATATTACTGGGAACCATTAGTCAGCAATGATCGTACAGAGGTGATGTATACGTGTGTTAAATATCCCAGATTGAACAAACCAAAAGCGGAAGCTCCATACCACTGACTTAGGAGATTATCAATGGGCATGAAATAAGGGCTTAGGATATTGAGATAACACTCGATTTTAAGGTTAGTGACTTCCAATAGTTCTATCGTAAATTGAGGGACCTGCAATGTAGACAAATTTTCCAATCCCCTTCAGATACATGTTATTCTGCTGGTATGTCGACGTCACCGTCAAACGGAGAAAAAATGCGTGAAAGCAGCGGTGTATATAAGATCTATTTACGAAAGATATCCTAAGTGTTATTCTCAATTTAGTTTATGCAGTGTATTCTTTTTAGGTAGGAGAACAGCACATGTAACTAATCATTCTCATAGGTTGTTTTGCTTTCAAAGATAGTGATTAATTTGGATTCTCCACAGTTTGTGGACATTCCCTGTAGACCCTACGTTTAGGCTAGTCCTCAATTAAAAATTCACTGGAGTACCACCCGGTGTTCGCAGTGACCACTCCCTTAATCCGAGTCACCGTCGCCGGAAGCCTTCGTCCAGGCTTTCTTGTAAACATGTTGTATGCGCATCATTTCGTTCACACTAAATGCAACCACACATTCTCAGATGTTCCAACACTTATACAACCTCTGATGACAGTAGCGACGTAGTTTGAAATTCCTTATTCAACACTATTTTCAAAGGAGAAAGGCGTGGTTATCCATATTCCAACAATCTCTTCCTATAACATGAGCTTACGGTTATAATACCCTTGGACGACAGTAAAGCAATGAAGGACACTGATGCGTTAAAAATTCGGTTTCTGAACTAATCCATGTATTTCTTCATTGATAAGTATCTTCCACTATATAACGATTCGATAAATGAGAAATATCGTGTAGCGAATAAGCTCGCCTGCAACATGAACATGTTCATATTCGTAAGCCTATGGTCCTATAACCTGGCTTCTCAATGGGATCACTACTTAAATCTTGTCAACACCGTGTATAAAGCGGACATCGGTGTGTCGCATTGCTGAGCTAGCCAACAGGTGCAATTTTGAGGGTCGACTTGTGTCCGTCACAGGACATCCTCAATGCAGCAATCATCAGGTGACTTGTGCGTACAATCACCATTTCGCAGGTTGTGGACACTGTCTGTTTTATCAAACTTTTTCATCTGCATTCGAACGGAATTGCAGATAACCGAGTGTACACCTATGTATCTGACATTAAACTTACGCATGACTCCTATGTACTTTCACCAAAAGTCGTCTAAATGAAAGACAACCCAATAAGTCCAGGATACTGACGCTTTACTCCATTCATCGTAATTCAGCAGCGTGATACGATTCGAACATGATTTTCCTTTCTGACCGATTTGCACACGGCGATCGCCCGACAAGCTGAACTGGGTAAAACGTAGTCAAACATAATCCAGGAACACTGACACGATGGTTGACTTTGTTGCCCTTCAACATGAACTGGAACATTCTTGATCATACCAGTGTCATCAGGGTCAAGTCTGTTAAAGATCACAGTCATGCGCCGACGAACACAAGACAAACTATTCACTAAAAGGCCAACAAGTTCAACATACCTTCAGTGGACTGAAAGTTACAATTCTCGGTACCACTTGACAAACCCGCACTTACCGCTTGTGTATTCCAGGCGAGATCAGACAGGTGAATCATGGAACCAATAGCTCTCTAAAAATTCACGGATCAAACAAAAGGTACGGATAAGTAGTGCAGCTGGTCGGTCGTTGAGATTGCCGTCAACATTCAACCAAACCGGCATGGTCAGGCCATCACGTAAGCATGAAATTTATCATTCCATACAAGACCGGACTACTGGGTCGCGACCACATCGTGTAACACGCATGTATGTGAACTGCATCGCAGGTTCCTGATAGTTTGCCTTCCCTACATAAGTTTCTATCACCGTGCCACAAAGTGAATCTCGCTTCACTCGTCCATGTGGATTGATTTCACATAGTGTCGCAACTAGCACATTGCCTGATTCGTTCACACCGTCGGGTGGGTTGCTGGTACCTGGCGCCTGGTTAGAATATCCCGTGCTACCTACTCAGTATTTCAATACGCCTACAGCTACATAGAAGACACTAAGCCCACCAACAGTATAGCCAAATGCGAGCGGTTCCTATTCATAAGACGTCAGTGTTTATTGTGAAGATCAATCACTTCTGCGGAATAGTTTAAAACAGTCACGTTTATCAATAAGTGTTATTCAACAATACACAGTCTTTTTCTCAACAATTACTGCATTTGAAACAGTTTGTTCCCCTGATGAACTTGAATAAAACAATGAGAAGACGCAATTCATGTGATGTTCTCCGGAGTAACATTTCGTACATTCTGATCACACATGGACATGTAACTAATTTTAAACGAGTAAAAATCCCACAGATCGGAAGTCACGGCTTAAGGGATTAAACATTACTGCATTTCCTATCTAACGCTACCCATTTCCCATACATTACACGCTAAAAGATGACCGTTTTTTCATCAGTTATAGAACACAAATTCAAAAGTTCACTGAAACCCACACGTGGTCTAAATTTATTGAACATGAATTGCGTAAGCGTCGCAAAATATGGGACACGTGTTAGGGCGCCCACTCTGTCACCGTCCCAAGGCACCTCGGCCGTGAGAAAGAAAAAACGATTGACTTTGTCCTAGTTAGCGGACCAGCTCAGAGCGGCCGAGTGGTGACCTTGGATAGTTTTTACCCGTCTGACTTTTTATTCCGCTACGCCTATCAGTGACCTTAACTATTTTTTTCCCGTCAACTATCCTTCTCTGTTTGGCCACCGCGCCTGATATAAGTACTTTTGTATTTGTCGTCTTGGTCGCACACGTTTTTGGGGCGGAACAAAGCTCTTTTTTCTTACGAGTATTTTGGCTTGCCTTGGGAGCGAATACGGGACAATCGCGATACTATTCGGGACCGAGATTTTTGGCGCTAATATTACGGGGACGAGAATCCGAATTTTGCCAAGCGAATTACAATAGCTAGGACGAACCAGCGTACCGATTAGTAGGGTTTACAACAACAAGCCATCTCAGGCAAGCATAGCTAACTGAGTGGGTAGTCTGACTGAGCGTTTGGAACGCTGTCCGTTTCTTGTTTGTTTCGGAAACTACATGATGGTTTTTTTGGCTGTATGGGTAACTGTCGCAGGATGTCTATTTCGATCATTACACATAAGTGTCAACATGTCACGAGCCGTAGCGACTTTAATGAGACCCCCTTGATTCGTATGGCGTAGAGGATTCAGATTAGTTCAAACTGAACAGCGTTCGCCTCCGGAATACATTATTCCTAAGGCAGTGGCCTATTTATATCGTCACGGCGATACACACCGCAAACATGGAGCGTCGTGGTCTCATGAAAACCTATATCTATTTATGTGCCCTTGTATAAGATTTTGAAATGTCATGAAACAGCGGAAATGCTAGGCTTGCATGCACATTCAGAATGAGCAGATTTGGCACCAAGACTGTAACCCCACTTCTGTAATCTTTTCGTAAATGTTGGTTTTAGGGGTCTTCCTGATAAAATGCACTCGCGCTGCAATTTTAAGTTTTGTTGCTTCTTAGGACAACTTCAAATGACATCATGTTGACGATCGAATATCTGGGAATACGTTGTGGTTAGGATAGAGAGACACTTCCTGTAAGGTTGCCAAGTGATTGGTTAGAGATGCAAAACACTCAAACAGATGAGGCCTGTAGAAGTAGAATCGATCATCAAATGTATACTCCAACTTTCAGGTGGTACGACAGCGCACTGTAAGTAGAAATTCAGCTACGAAGGTTCTGAAAAGAATGGGAGCCCACCTCTTCAAATTCCATTGAAGAGAGAGAATGACAGAATATAGAATTAAGAGTGGCACACACCGATAGGTTGTTATACAAGAAAATTGACTACTCATTTATAGTGAGATCACTTTCGACGTCCCCAAAATCCTAAACTCCCTGCGACGTGAGAGTTGTCTTGCCAGTACAGCCGCGCCGGTTCACATTACCTTGTGAATGCAAATTTACCACAAACCACTAACATCAGAATTAGTGTGTTGCCGTAGGTATCGCAGTTTTATTCGTAACTATATAATGAATCCACGCTATCTTTACTACTGTCGGCTACATTCACTAGGATAACAATGTTTTAACTACTACCGTTGGAAACGCCGCTCAACCAGTATGACGCTTGTTTGAATTCTGAAGGTCGACTGGAATTTCCGTCAACATTCGTCCAATCTGGCGGCTGCCGTACGGTTGTGCTGAAAGTTCTCTCACGTCCATTTCCCTAGCGCCCTTAATCGTTGTGTTGAAGTCCGCTTGTGAACGATGAGTAAATCACTAAATAAAGTTTGTTTGCAGATTCACCGTCTTCTCACTGTGACTTCCGATCCGCGTTAATGTAGGGCTGAGGAAACCTTGGACGTACGAACCTAGAAACTAGGAACACGATACACTATGTCGAACCAGTCAGGATTCACGGATATACGCAGTCTATCGAGGCAGCTGTCAACCTGTTAATTCGTGGCAGAACAACACAGACTAGTGAAGGTTTACTCGGATAAAACTGGTTCTGTGCAGAAACACGTAATGGTAAGCAAATTATATAACTCACAACTAAGTGAACTCTGAGCGCGGAATTTGACCGTCAGCAGGTATCAGTCAATTATACGATAACGTAAGCAATTCAATGAGGTGGTATAAAATAAACAAAAGAGTTGAGTTAAAACGAGAGTTCGTAGTACCAATTCACAGAATGTTATGTGTAACAATGTGACAAATGTTTGGCCAGTATTTAATGTAATCAACAAGTGATGATATGTATGATAGTTCGACCAATGAGGTATAGGTATAAGAGCAGTTGGGATTAATGATGTGCAAACGGTCGGCCGTGATCGTATGGCGAGGCGGTGACGCTACGGGACTGGGTGTGTAGGTTCGGCGGTTCGATCCCCCGGATGGAACTTTCGCTATCGCGCTCAGTTTAACTTGCACCAATCCGAACATAAATTTCATTGATTCTGGTCAAAATCAACACACTGTTTTCTGCGACATCTTGAACACGAGGGGCACCTCCTTTATCTTTAGCTAGCAACGGGACGAATCAAGTTTACTGGGTTTGCATGTGCATCCTAAAAGTATGTCCACTATGCTTTTAAATTAAAGCTAGTGGGAAGCAACCTAACGAATATCACTGATGTGACGTGAACCTTATAGAGACATCATACTTGATCCACAAATACCTAAATAGCCGTTAAATTATAGTTAAATGAACTAATTTTTAGACATAACGGAGTCAGCTGTATTCTTACATTGAAAGCATTCAGTTCAGTTGCATAAAAGTTAACAGAAGTTCGTGAAGAACAAGACAGGTCAAATCCAGCAGTTTTTCAGAATGCGGATGTCATCTTATGGATGACATTCTAGCAGAATGGGGTATACCGGCTTGACGAGGAACATTACGACGCGATGATGCAAGCACAAAACCCAGTGTCGTACACACCTCATGAACCGTGGGGCAGGACATGCAGATAGGAAAACCTGTAGATTTCAGACTCCTCCTCTAATGTGTAAGTCACTTTCTTTATTGTATGTAGCCTTCCACTAAATATCGGTTGATAAGAAAATGGTCCTGATGACACTCCATCAAGAGAACGTTGCATTTCTACTTTCCTCATTTGGGTTCCCGGGTCTGGACCGCCGATCCGACGTTGAAAGATTCATCATGAGCCAACCGCTATCGATCGTGATCCGCAGTAGCCGGACCAAGCTATAATGATAGAGCTGAGGGGTTTGGTCCAAACGGAGCATAGCCACTCCTACTGGTGAGCTCAATCATGTTCTAGTGGTGTGTATAAGCCGACCGCCAATCCAAGTCTGTTGGGATAAGCGCACATACATTCGAACTCTTGTGAAATAGTGCTGTTTACACTCTTTGTCTGTGACCACAAATTTGGGATATCCCGCGCAGTAGATGAAAAACTGACCATCGAAGGAAATTCAAGTTTTCATAACAGAGTAAACCCTAATTTACACAGACAATAGTCGTGAAGTTTCGTGGATAGTCCCAGAGAGCTGGTGGAAAACGTACCGATTACAAATACATTGTGCAGTAGAGCGAAAAGCAGCCACAGTGGTTTGCAGCACCCAGTTTGCACGGATCATTAGGCGAATTTTATATCAACTGCAGTTCCCTCACATAAGCCTGTCTCATTTTTGTGCGCTTGAACTGGCTGGGTAACTGCTTGTACAGAGCGGACAAAGCAGTCTACTTTTACTACAACTGCCAAAGGAAACAACGACCACGTTGTCACTGACAATCACCATTTTTCTCTCGTCCGTTCATTAGTTAACCTGGTTCTCAATGTTTCAGCCAGTTTGTGTTTCCAGTTACTGTTCCTGCAGTAATTCCTATTAGTTCTAACAGTTGATTGTGTGATGGAGGTTGACTAACTCTGTCCTTCCAGGCTACCAGACAGTGATTGGGCCAACACCAGCTTGCATTGTGGGAATGTTCATATCATCTATTCAGCTTCCTGAAGGAAACTTGTAAACCATCACGCTGTTCCTCACATTCAGATCGATCGCCAATTGTTGTGATGTTTGTCGGTCAGTATACTGAGTTTAATGGAACTGTACTGAGTCAGATGAACGAACGAAGGCCATATGAATAGACAGGTGAGGAATGTTGACCGTATGATGAGCCGGGATTCGTCAAGTGTCACATAAAAGATGAGTACTAAGGGGACCATTTAATTTATTCAATTTGAGTAGATCAGTCAAAACATGTCTGTAAAAGTACAGACCTGGACTAGAGCACTGCAGTTGATACAAATGTGCATGTCGTATCTGGTCGCTGGCTAAGAAATGTAAACCACCTTGTCTTTTTTAACTCAACAATGTTCATGACGTTTTACTATCCAGGCAATCACAAGGACGCTGCAAGGTCAAATACACTTAAACATTTACAAATGTGAACAAACAGCGTTTGAATAACCCAAACTCAAGAGAACTAAGCACATTAATGTGCTT
>LUCH01006371.1:0-14902 GCA_013368495.1 Paragonimus heterotremus
CAGTCGGCACCACGAGGAGGTGGTTCAGCGCGCCGACGTGGCACTTGATTAAGTATTTTAATATTACAGCCGGTTTTATACAGTTCCGAGTATAATAACGTAAGCAAACCGTGCTTTTTCATACATTGTTGTAAAAAGGATATCTTAAGTTTGAATTTTGCCAACATACTGCAAAAACTAGGTGGCTTTACTATTATTTCGCACAAAGTATATACACACAACTCTGTACAAGAATATTATTCTCAGCCACACACTGTCGGAAGGGCCAGAACTGTTCAACAATAGCAGTTGAGACTATTGAGCACACACCGTGTGTACTTCTTCGGAAACAACGGTAGCTGAATACACGAACAACTGAAGCATCGTGGAAACCGGATCATGGGTTGCTCAGCCGAATGAACGTGAATGCCAAAGTCAGTGCTCACCTGATAGGCGGCCAACATCAATGGCACCACACCGGTGGCTCCGTGGCACCAGTGTACTAATACATCTCGATCGAGGCCACTTCCCAAGCTCGAAGGCCAGTTGCCGGAATCCATCTGCAGTTCGCCCATCCAATGGATCGTGGGTATCACTAAATCGTCCATCACCTCTGCGCTCAAAGCTTCTGGGTAGATTTGACGCACCTGAATGAACACGAATGCACGTGGGGGATAAAACAAGGTTGACGAACAGAAATTATAAGGGACGAAATGTGATGATCAGTTTCTCTGAGAAACCATCAATTTTTGGCTATCGGCGACGAGTTGACCTGACTTCTAGTATCTGGATCAGAGGTGACTGTAGACAAACATTCACGTGTGCCAGCCCGGTCAAACTGAATGTGAGTCAAATCGAATAATGGCTAACACGCTTATCTCAAAAACAATACGACCGAAGCTCATCTTCCATTTTGAATGAGCATATAAACACTTCTGATAAACCTTAGCGAAAACAATACTTGGATAATCTGCTTCTGTCAGTTGTGGACCGGTGAAATGGATAACCGAAATACGATAACGGAGATCACACAGAAGTGTTGTTTGATTTGCAGCAAACTTATTCACCATAGGGACTAACTTTAGTTCTGATGTGCTGCATGGTTGTGAAAAACTCGGTGGCATTGTTCCTTCCATTGCAACGGAATTCAAGTGAGCAAAGGTGGCTCTAACCAGGATAAATGAGAGGGCGGGACCAGAAAATAGATCAATACTAATCACCTTTTATAATGAAAAAGTTCACGAAATATACGAAACTTAGCAATTTTTGTCGCGCAATGCCAACTTTTCCTGATATACACAACGCTATTCCACTTTTGTGTATCATACCAGAAGAACTGTAAAACGACCCGTTAGGAAACTAAGTTCAGTGAACAAACAATCGAATGGGGTTACGAAATAACAGCGACATGCGTCTGTCGCAATGTGTATGCAATCTAAGGTCAGTTTCTAGTTCACTGTTAAAAGATGGAGAGATGTCACTTTAGTCAACTAATCACGCTGCACATGGTTGGGTCACGCACTCCGCATCCCAGGTGAACGTTTATCGTAACGGGTAGTATATACTGAGAGCATCACCAGTTGGGTAAAACCATGTGACGGTCAAACGACAACGTGGTCACGAAATATGGAGACCTTGATTATGTTGTTGGATAAGGCAGGTAGGAGTCGTCTGCCCGACTGGAAGCCTCGTGAACACTCAATTCGCTGGCTAGAAAGGCTATCCGAGATGGTAAGTTTTTTCTTTTAGGTTATTCCACGTCTCTGTTTCAGTAAGCGAGCGCTCGAGCTAAATAGCCGTTGTAAAGTAATGAATTAATGACGCCACGTTCTAAACAGTAGTGGTGCGCAAGTGTCATACCGTTCATCATAACGGACAGTCAAATGAGGCGTTGATTATTCTTCAGCAATAACGCCAGATTTGAGTGTTCATATCAGAAATAAACATTCAACAATTCGCAAACCCTTCACAACCCGAAGCAAAATTTAAGTAATCATCTACGCTGATGCTATCTAAAGTTAAAGCTCAAGAGGAAGGACGCCGAACATTGACCTCTCTTCTAGGCGTTCTTCCTCGTGAGTAGGCCAATAGTATCCTTTAAAACTTCGCCAGTACCTTGTGAGTTATAGCATTATTTGCAAGTGGCGAAACACTTTTGGCGGCACATCTAGATCTATTTACGAAAACCAAAAATACATGTCCTCACAAACTTGTTACCAACCAAGCTTTCTCTCTGTAGTGACAACTTGTTGGTTTGAAATATTTTTGAAGTATTGAGGATTTATGGTATTTCTAATGAACAACGAGTCTCGTTTATCGCGGTCCGTTGTGTCAGTGTAGATCAGAACTATCATTCGTTACTTGTCTAATTTACTTCATATGCAGTTTTCACTTTCATAAAGAAGAGTGCAGTTGACGCGACGTGGACAGAATAATCCAGTTTCATTTACAGTACAAATGTTGTCTGGATGAAAACGCTGGGGATATGCAGAATTCACGTTCACGAGCCAGTTGCTAACACCTACTTAATCGATTCAATACGCTTCTCCGCTCACAACATGAAATATCGATTGACTTCGATGTTTCAGTAGCTTAACGAAGTAACTGTTGGCTTAGAAACCAAGTCTTTTCGAATTTTTCACCTTCGCTGTCAGAATAACCCCATTTTTGGCGCTTTGTTAGATCAACCACGAAATTGAGGTATAACCCACTTTCTTCACTGAAGTCGGCTTCACTTTCCCGTCAGCGGTCGATCTTTCATTCATTCGATGAACCATACTTCTGTGAATTTCGTTACCAAGGTATTCGCCGTAACCGTGTAATGAGCTGCAGTTTCACATTTCACGTAGGTTTTGTCCGCATCATTGCTGAAAGCCATTTTTGGAGGTCGAAGTAAATGTTCTTCTTTTTCAGTGCTATTGCGTTTCTATTTGGATGATCTTCATTGTGAAATACAATAACGCAACATCATTCCCCGATTGCACTTTTACAACGGATTCGCCAAAAAACACCTCATTTACATGGAGGTACATTCAGACACATCGTTAAGTAAACAGAGGCCACGTGAGCTATTTATACCTATTCACTGCGAGGTCTTGCAACAACCGCCCCTCTCAACATTTTTCACACCTCGGTATAGTATCAAATGAGTGGGTGTGCTAGCATCACAACACTGCCCGCCTAACCCAACGTCACTGCATAAAGTTCAACGACTACAGTCAATATCACGTCATTGTTGAATGCTTCGGTTTGTGAAGATCGCTTACAGTCGTTTGGTCAAAAAGCTGAGGAACAAGTAGGCGGTGGTGTTTTCAGATGTTGTGTGGTTCGTTCCGTACGGTTTTTATGGTGAACACAAACGTGTAAGGAAATGATTGATTTGCTCGTGTTTTAAAACAACTTTCACTATACTGTACACACAAACCATAGTATGCTAAATCAACATTGGCTACTCTTCGATATTCTTATCTTCTTCATGCAGTGATTCTTGTTATAGCCATACTCCGCTGCAGCTTACTGCAAATTTGCATAAGCTCGGACGAGGTGCAGTCAGAAGCTGGTACGTTTGACGTTCGTGACATAGTCGTCAAAGCTAGGGCAAGAGAGCACGCGGTCACAAGGAAGATCGAATGAGTTTACTCATTCAGTCTTCAGACAACAAGATTTAAATGCATGAAATCTGTAAAGTACAGGCAGAAAGCCGACCCTTCGGACTAGCACAGACGTGCACAAATTATGTATGCGGTTTTAGTACAAGTGTGAGAACGCTATCCTACTGTTCGGCCCTACTGCTAACATGTCGTCCGAATTAGCTTCATCACGGAAACTTACCGCCCGCAGTGGACTGTCAAACCATGTGTTCAGGACGGACGCATGATGAGTAATTACACCACAATGTGTTGACTGCTTTATGTCATATTGGTTGCATCCGGTTGGGCTATCAAGGTCTAGACAGAAGTCGCAGCAACTGGTGTTCAAATTTTTAACTGTGTGACTGAAAATCACCATTGGTACCAGTGACCAATAGCCAGCGAAAAATTGCATTTACGACGCCACCATCGTGAACGTCTTTATCACTAGCATCGGCATAAACATAATCGACAGCGGTACATTAATGATCGATAGTGAGTCTTAATTACTACACAACCACAAGAACAAAGAACCAGGAAGTAACCTAGGGATAACAGGAAAATAAGGTTTGGAGTTTCAAAAACAGACTCTGTCACAAATCAAAGATTTCGCATTGGTGAACTTAAACCTTGAAACTGGATGGTCCGTTCAGAAAAAAAAATCCAACGGCCACTTCGAGATGACCTCCCTGTGACTTTCATTGACCAGTTTCAGTGACCGCAATTACTTTGAAGACAATATTCACATCACGTGACATCACTGGTCAACACTAGTTGTAGATTTTGTGAGTCACGAGGATCCGAGTTCAGAAGCTATTACTGACCAACTGTGGCTAACCTATAAGCCGCCTTTCATTTCATAGGCCAAGTCATCAGACGTTCATCTGGAACCTTTTGCGAAATGTTCGCAACATTGGTAAAACGAACGGTGTAGCAGAAGGTTGATTATTATGGTTAATATATGTCCAAAACTCAAACCGCTGGTTGGAGACGCTATCCGAGATGGCGCTGTATCGCAGTCAATGGCGTACCTGTATCCATACCACTTCTAGTTCTCCCGCCAAGTCTTTTAATAATTTTCAAACTTTTTGGTAGCGTTTTTTGATAGGATATTCCACGTCACTGTTGAGGGAAGCGGTGGCCCGAGCCACATTGCCCTTTGGCCAGGCTCATGGCTGCTATGATGATGATGATGATAACATGACCAACCAACTCATTCTGTGTATCCGTTATAACCTTACCAACCGTGCGGATTCAGAACATGATGCGTTGAGAGCGTACACCGGTTTATGTAACTTAATACGGGTCCAAATCGAAAGTCTCATGTTAACCACAGACGTGAACAGCCTGATAATCCAACCTAGTGATCCAATGTGGCCAGGCTGCCAACGACTAACAGGGTAAACGGGTATAAACGGACGATTGGATGAAAGTATATCGGCCATCTGTAATAGTAAGCACTCCTCCACAACAGTATTCTTAAGGACCAAGCAAAAGAACTCACTTGGCCCTCACTACCAAATATCTTTCCAAGCCTCACGACTGGTTACCTGTTGATGTCGTCCGATGCGTGCAGCTAAAGGCATCGGCCGTCGAATGTCTGAAGCTGGTTTATGTTGGTAGGTTGGGAAGTGTGAATCGTGTTCCTCTCTCAAATAAGAGAACTCATGACTCACTCTGTGGCCTCCAGCCACAGAGGAGTGACGGATAATTAGATCCGGTAGCACAGTTGTTGCTTATGTGTGACCGAGCTAACTGCAAAGTAAATACAATCAGTGAAACAGAACAGAAAAAGTCAAACGTAAGTCATCTCGCAGATATCACCGTAGTCTTGTTTACACTCTCTGATTATTTGGTTACACTTCGCTTCTAGTCATCCAGATCTGAACGTAAGCATTGCACAGACCAAGTCTCAGTCTTTCTCCTCTAACTACAAACTGGAAATAAATTACCGTTGTATCATAGACAGGCACAGGAGTCAGCCACTTTGATGTTGCTGTTTACGATGCTCATGAAGTGGTTTGATGAGCAAACCCACCTAAGAGAGTTCATGTGTGAAATAAAGAAATCGGCCTATAAACATCACAATACAAAAATATCGAAAGAAGACGGGTGGTGAAGAGGGTTACAGAGAGATGTAGGAGGGTTTGCAGCCTCCAGAACAGTTTGCCAAACGTTGTTCCCGTAACACTGGGTGAAAAAATCAGCCGCAAATAAAAGCACGCATTCAGAAGCAGTACCCTACTGACCTTGACCAGAGTAAGCAGAATTCCGGCGAAGCCATGCGCGCCGCCCAAATAGGCTTTTTCGTGCCATTCGAACATCAGTGGGGGCATCGCTAAATCGGACCGTTTGGAATGAAGCATGAGAGAGCGGTATACACCTTCCGATTGATAACGTTTGGCTGTATCCTTTCCGGATTGAATGATGACGCGAACTACCTGAATAAACGCGAGAATGATGGATATAATTGTGTAAAATACAATTCGTACAGATCAGAAGTCTAAATGCATTTTCTGACTGAAACGACATGTCGATGTTTAATTAGAACAAAAGTAACCGACAGATTGCACCAAATGTCGACAAAAGAGTTTGACTGAACACACTAAATATGGACTATGATAGAAACGTCAAATAGCACTGTTGGACGACTTTACCGATACGGTCGCACATTTGAAAATGAAGGAAACCATGAAGAGTCAAACCAAAACGGTATTGTTAAAGCATCGGTGACTGCAATATCAGATTCCGTCGCATCCACGTTATATACGGTTGAACTGGCTGTCGTGTCCAGCCCAATCCACGTCATGTGAAAAGTGCAGGAAGAAACAAGGAATGACAAACATGACCTGGAACCGATTCGGACGGATAACGATATGACGTTCGTCATCGAAAATTACCAACGTTTGAGGCCAGCCCATCAAAAGCAAGTCCATAGAGGACAACCAGCTCTACATAAAACCGACAAATGAATCGTACTTGAAAGTAATAAGTGCAAACCACAATAAAAGATTAAAAGGCGGAGCAATCTGGAAATGAATGAATAAAAAGAATCATAATGCAGACATGTTCTAAACAACCAACCACAGAAAATAAATTACCCCATCAAGTAAGAAGATGCGTAAATAAGCAGGTTATGGCTGATCACGTACCAAAAAAAATCCCCATAATCAATACAACCAACTGTTGAGTCCAATCGATTGGAGTTAACAGGACAGTAACTGTCTCCTGTCGAGGCCATCGGGCAACCTGATCATTGCTCACAAGCTAAAGTGGCTAAACGCCCACGTATGATAATTCGGTCATGCCTAATGTGAAGTCGATAGCGCAGTGGTAAACACGGTTGCCTCATGTTCTAGTCTCGGTAGTGACAAAGATATGTGCTACTGACGAGCTCTCTGATGAGAGGAAAATTCGAGTCTAGTACTTCTTTTCGAGAGAGGCAGACTGAAAAGTCTATGAGAATGCAACAGCTGCGATCAATTGCGGGTGATGTTCAAACTATATGACAATAAACTGTATCACGTGGGAACGTCTCCAGTTAACATGACATATATGGAATGCAATCAACACCAGCCTGAGTTTGAAGTGTCGGCGTTGGTCAGCAGTTTCAATGATCTACGTGTTCTTCATATCGGTTTGATTATATTAGCCATTATCCAATCTGATTGTGAAAGTTTAGTACGGCGTAACAAGGACAGTGGTGCAGGATTGACGTGAATGAACGTGAATGATTGTCGGTGTGGGTCAGAGGACTCTTTACAATTCACTTACATGCATAAACCTTGGAGCTGATGCAGGAACATTAATCAAACGAAACACTAACCGCACAATAACGCCGGAACATCGATTGACTCGGAATGCAACAGCAATGAAAAGACAAGGCGATGCGAAACAAGTTACGGACGGAATGTGCATTTATTTCGCGGCTGATACTGCACATTCGGAAAACGGATCATATATATATATATATATATATATATATATATATATATATATATATATATAATTACCTAAGTTCTTTCTGTCTCATCATCCCGATAACAGCCATGAGCCTGACAAAAAGGTATTGTGGCTCGGGCCGCCGGTCAACTCAACATTGACATGGAATATCCTAGAAGAAAACGTTACTAAGAAGGTTGAACATTATTAAAAGAAGACTAAACGGAAGCACTAGAAATGGTGTGGATACAGGTACGCCGTTGACTGCGACACACCACCATCTCGGATAGCGTCTCCAGTCAGCGGTTTGAGTGATCACGTGGATCCCATCCAGGTAGGCGACACCTACCCACTTTGCTCAATGGAGCAGTTACGGTCTTCATATTTCGTGACCACGCTGTTGGTTGACCACCACGCGGTTTTACCCAACTATTGGTGGCCTCAGTATATAATGCCCGGTACGGTGAACGATCAGATGACATACGGAGTACATGACCCAATCATCGCAAGCTGTGTACCGTGATTAGTTGACCAACTGATCGCTCGTCCCGAGCGTTCCAGAATACGCGTTCTTTCTGTCTGGGTTTTGATAGCCCGACCATAACGAGATCACATACGATCTAGTCTGTTAAACAGTGACAAATGACCTGAATACAAAAGTATGAAACGTAACTATATATGTGCACTTTAGCGAAAAAGTATTTTAAAAAAAGTAATCGAAAGAAAATAAACGAGTCAAAATAACGGATAAAGAACCTCACCGAAGAAACGATATCCACAGGTACATCTCGGCGAGCACTTGACAGGGCCAACAGCGCACACAGATAACCTGTTCTACCATAAAGTGCTTCATCGGGCATTGCAGAATCCGCTTTCGCAGCGAATTTGGAAGCGGAGATTATCTGCTCGAAACATTTATCCACGGTCATTCGAACATCACCGTGTTCCGGATCATCAACCAGTGCACCCAAACAAAGAGCGCCTATGGAACTGGTAAACACACTGACATTTTTGTAAAGTCGATCGAGATCTAGATGACGAAGACAACGTCGTGTAATTTTCTGTGACTGAGAGAGTGCAACAGATCTGACACTGTTGTCGATGAACTGACGATCTACACTGCATAAGCGATGGTAAAAAAGACCAATCCCTGAAAAGTGAAAATACAAGCATAAGACACGCTTATCGTCACATATAGAACACATAAATCGTGTGTGTAGTAATGGACATAATAGACGTTGTTTTCTGTATAGCGTGATGTTAAACACACCGAACTGTATATTTATATCCAAACAAGAAGCAACGGGGTATGTATACGTTTCCAACGTACGCACTACTAGGCATCAAACAGAGGATGGGAGTTCACATAAAGTTCAACAAACGTTTGTCCGAAACCGAAACCATTCGTGATTTCTGTAAAATTAACTTTTCCGCTGCTCTGTGACTTACAGCGTCTCCGTTAACCTGATGTGACGGGCGGACTCACGCATTGCGATGATTTGCGGAGATTAGGCTGATTATGGTTTAATTAATCTCAAACAGACCGAAATAGCTTTACCCATTTTCGCGAAAGAGCGTTTAGACAATGAGGCAAAGCCGTACACTTACACTATTGAGCTATCTTATAACTGTGAAACGGCTGTCTTCAGAAATAATTACCCGAAAAAACAAGATACTCTCTGATGGTTGACCTCCACTATCGGTGTTACACTACGACCAAAATTAACACTATTCAAAAGCGCGCAAAAGTGACGAAAAGAACACACTAATTACATATCTGATACGTCCTTAGGTCAAGCTAACCCCCAATGTTAGTTGCTTTACACTCACCGTTCACTGCCTACTAGTGGGCCCCAAAGAAAACTTTGTACCCTATTGCTACTAAGTTATAAAGTCCGAGTGAGATGTCGCACATCAACAAACCTCAATGGCATAAGCAGTCAAAGTTTGGACGGAATCACCGTTGCAATTACAAACATAGCTTGCCATTTTTATTCTATAGTAACGTTAATGAAGCCCAATGAACTAGTAAAAGTGATAACTCCTAATGTCTAGTCGGTCAAATAAATAGAGCAAGCCGTCCTGGTGAACGCTTTGTCAAATGTGAAAGCCGATGTTCTTGTATAATTTTAAAAAACCAACAATGATGAACCCAGAAGAGCCATCTGAGATAACCCTTGGATGGTATTCCAGGAGCTGAATATCAAGCTGAAATGGACAATACACTAATCTCCAAATTAAAGAAAGGCTTACTAGATTGAGTCTACGCAAATGACTGTTTGTACTGACATAGGGAATACTTGGTCAAACTTAATTTATTTAAATCTTTCTGTCATGCGCTCTGAAAGCGGTAGATCAAATGTTGGTGTTAAGGCCACATGCAAACTTAATGCTGTCATGCTGCCAAAACTCAAACAAGAACAGTCGTCAGGACTAGAATCAAACCAACCAGCGAGTGACTGATAGTTACGCATCACTACTACTAAGCTACTGCTATTGGTACCTGTGAACACGTCATGGAATTTGCATATCAGTGTCCCACATTTTGTTGCAGGAGAGAACAATGCACCACGTGGACACCGATCTATGCAGGCTAATCATGAAAGCAAGTAGGCCATATAATTGGTAGCTATCTAAGGCACTGCTCTTACAAATAGGGCAGCCAATTTTACAGTTTTATTTTTCACCTAGAGGGCATCTGCCTCACAATATACAAAGATTCACCAAAAATTGAACAGGAGGCTGTAAGAGCCGCCCGCTAAACATTACGCTTAGACAGAAGTCGTTAATGACAGGGGTATAAACTAAACGAAACAAAAGCAGAAATCACGACATCCATACTCGTCTGGCGTGAAGAGGTTTGGTCAGAAGATGTACTGCACAAATGTCGATTGATCAGCGACTTCGGATACGACAAGGGGCGTGAAGAAATGAAACGTAAGCTTACGAGTATGCAAATCAGTTGGCTGAATGAATACAGAAATTGAAAGGACGTTTCCAGAATAACATGATTAAGTTCAATCGTAAGTGGAAAGGGGCTCATGAATTCACCGACTACTGCAGCGATCTGATAAAATAACCGTGCAGTTTGAGGATGAATAAACTTATCAGATCTACCCACAAAGGTTATGGAAGATTGTGGCGACGTATTAGTTCAGCAGGTTAAATGAACTCGGAGATTTTGGTCTGGCTGGAAAATCCTTAAAACGCAGATAACAGACAGTAGCTGTGTCTCTTCTCGGGGCGACTGTGCAATCAAAGCACTAGACACAAGCGAATGTAGCTATACGTTTATGTGATAAATTGATTTAGCTTAACGTGAGGTCAGTGAAGCAATGATCAAGGCGGTTGCCTCAAGTCCTGGCCGTGGAATGAAACAGAAATTCGCATCTCCGGGGTTGGAGTGGAATCCGCTAATCCAACACATTTCTGATGACAGAGAAGCATCATCCCGAAGCATAAAGATCATGTGTGAAGGGCAACTGTGAGTGCCCTGTTACGTACGGTTGCGAAACATGGCTAGATATGAGAAGTCTTGGAACATTTGACTATGCATCTTCGGGTTCGGTCGATTGCACCGGGTGGTACCGATGGGTGAGCAAGGGTTAAGTTAGACAGCGGGTATTTAACAATGAGTGTCAAGCGAGTTCATTGGCTCGACATTTAAACATAGACTTGCACGGTTAGGCCATGTAGTCACCAACCGCACCGATCACTGTAAGACATCACGACTGGTTAGTGTGAGGCGTTGACAACTGAAACCATTTGTCAGAAAGGTTAATTGCTACAGATCGGGTTCGTATCCCAGGTTAGGGCTCTCGCTACACAAAATCGATGTCTGTAGATAGCATGCAAGATGGTGGATGGTCGGGCTATGATCTGAACTCGAAGAACGTAACGACCATTACATAGGATGCATGCTTAAGCATCATTTCGTTTGTTTTTTTCAATTACATACGCGAAATAGGGTACAAACATTTGAACGTATGGGAGCCTACGGACAAAATTTTCGAGGCAATCAGTCATCATTTAGTCACGTGATCGAAAACAATGGTAACAAATGCGAATGTGCACGCAAGGTGGGGACAAAGATTGGGAACAAAGAAATGCTAATAGGAAGAATATCTGACCGATGCAACGTACTACCAAGGTAGCGATCGATTCACAACCATGTTTTTAAACACATAATGATGAGTTCATACGGTGTGTGAAAAGCGTTTCGGAAAGAACTAATGCGTGTTTGTTCACTGTCTGACAGATAACACGGAATGTCTTAACGGAATCTTCTCGGTGGCCAGATTCTAATAAATGCTTTATAACTGCATTCTTTGCAGCTCCATTTTTAGCACTCAAGTTCTTTGAGGAGGTACTGCGAGATCCGAGTGCGCAATGTCGTCACTGTGCGGCCAACGTACTGCAAACCGCGAGTACATGTAAATTTATAAATGTTTGGTTTGGTGAGTGTGAACACCGGATGCTTGGTCGGAGTTGATGGGATACGAATTGTTCAGTGCACCACAGTGAGCTTAGCTGACGTATGAGTGCGATTTAGTGCCCCTTTCATTCGTAGTTCTACGAAGGGTGCTGCATCGTACCCTTTGTAAGGTAGGGGTGTGAACGAAGACCCCATGGTATCGTTGAGTGCTGGTCGAGAGTCGATCAGCTTAGGATGCTTGTAGTTGAAACCAAATAGATATCCATTCTCGAAAACGGTCCGCTGGATAGAATTAGGCTCCCCACAAATACGCTCATCCGAACAGTCTAGTGAGTCTGAGATGGAGAAGTGATATCTGATTTTCTTTCTTGATGTCAGTGGTAAATCTGATATTGGGATGCAGACTGTTAAGATGTGTGTACATAGTTTTTATTTGGTTATGCGATTCATACATCACAAACATGTCAGCAACGTATCTTCGTACAAAAATTTTGGAGTGACAATGGTTTGTGCCTGTTTCTCAAGAGAATCTATAGAAATCGTTATGACTCGCTAGTCAACGAAAATCAGAATGTGTCGAGCGCACGACAATACAAATCACGGAACGTAGTACAGAGCTTAGCAATACCCGGAAACCCCAGAACAACACAGAAGACCGTGACCTTTAACCGAGATTGAATTTGCTCTCAAACCAAAGGTAACAATGCAGACGAGCGTCTGCATATATATGGTCTTTTGATGGCCTTGAAGAATCCCACTTGAATTAGTGCATTAAAAGTGGGATGGACCAATCACAGACGCCGGGGAAACGTGCGCCAAAATTGAGTTTCGGCACGTTGTGGCGCTAAAATGTACGATTCAAAATCTCAATTTATTTTTCGATAATATCTCGAAAAATAAATCATTTTTGGGGAAAAGAGACTCTCCCCAACCGAAATATCGGCTAGCAGAGGTCCAAGAAGATTACCCATGGCTACATCGCCGACCTGGCGACAAAACTGTACTTTATTGTTGCATAGGGTACGAAGCTTGCATAAATAAAAAGTGGGTACAACCAACTTTAGATGGTTCTTCATCACATGGTCATGAATTACGTTAACTACTTCAGCAAACCTTAGGTTCGTGAACAAAGACTGAACATTAAACGACGCCAACATCTTGTCAGCAACGTCCATATTGTGTACGCCCTCTAATAATTCAAATTTCCTTAGGAGTATGTGTGCACAGATGGACTTTGATCGGCTTGAGAACTTCACTAGTCATTTTTGAAGTAAGTATAAATAATGACGTCCAATAATGGAAGCCAAAACGAAGCTGTCCTGCTGATAACGTCCTACTTTCGGTTACAGCTCGATTGTTTTTTTGCAAGGTACAGACATTTTGATGACGAATAACCAGGTTTCGACATACGTGATTTTAGTATTTTTGACACATTTCTTCCTTTATTTTGTCCCTTAATTAAGAACTGTTTTGTACTTGACGGTTGTATGGCAGTTACGTGATGTGAATCACTGACGTGTTGCTGACTATGACGATGATGAGCTGAAAAATGCTATAACATTCATCCACTGGCTCTATAATGGTATAACAATAACTAATAAAGTAAACATGACCTACCTGACAATCCAGTATACATTGATATATCAGAGGTGGTAAGACTGGACAGTTTTTCGGTCAGTATAGTAACCAATTTCACCAAACTTAGCGCTAAGTCTTTTTTCCACTCCTCATTGGCCTGAACATTGCCGTGATTAATCGTTTACCTCAAATAGCAATAAGTACCGATAATTGAGGAGCACAATCTGAGAGCCACGGGTTTTTAAAATGTCGCCCATCGGCGATATCTACCATGACACAAAAGTCGCTGGAACCTAAAAACGTTAAGCAGTACCGATATAATGAACATTGATGATACTAGTGATAAACTGCTATCAAGAGAATGACAATAGACAGGATACGAAAGATGAAGAAAAACGGGCAAACTAAACAAAAACTGTCTTGCATATATGTGATACACATAGCAAACGCAACATAAAGTACGTCAGGTGTTGACGTCACTACCATTTCAAGAGTTTGCTGATTGAAGGTACTATCTTCCGCAGTCTCTGATTTTTCTGTTCTACCCGTAAGAAACCGGAGCGACAAGAGTACATCTAGCGTAGGACAGTGTTTCGGGTCATATACATAAGTCCAATGAGGCTCAATCACCAGAGGTATCTGATACACTTTCGCTTGCAGTAGTGATGGAAGCGGGCAGGTTGATTGATTAAGCTCCGTGGTGAAAACGAATGTTGAACCTCACAGAAGAAATGTATGGTGCATTAGATTAGCAGTATACAAGCAATATGTATGACCGTCTGCTACCTTGGCATGACGGTCACGCCTGCGTGTTGCATTGATCCGGAGGGTTATTGTGACTATGATTTGACTTCAACGTCTTCAAATACAGCCACATTAGGGAGGCTAAGAGCGAACAGCCAAATGAAGAGCAGTTAAACTCAAAGGGTTAGCTATCGAACTGCCACCCTTACTAGCATCTTGTACAAAACAAAGCAGCGTTTATCAAAACGCGCCATCCTTAAACACTAATCGGACAATCCTTTTTCATCCGGACGACATGGCTTTCTTCCTAGCCGGTCATGTGTTACAAATATACTTACTTTCATGAAGGATGTCAAAGATAATGGTCACATCTCAGATGCTGCCTCCTTCAACTTTGACAGGGCTTTCAATCGTGTACCACATAGCTCCCTCAGACACAAACTAAAGACTTATGGCACCCAAGGATAGATTATTTGCTGGATTGTCTCTTTTCCTGCTGATAGAACTTTCAGAGTTAAAATCGAATCAGACCTTTTATCTCCCTCTCTGGTTTATGTGGGACTTCCTCCATGGTCAATGTTTGATTCCATATTGT
>LUCH01006371.1:15077-30958 GCA_013368495.1 Paragonimus heterotremus
ACAACCCTCCGGACAACAATTCAAGCAACGCTATCCATTATGCTGACGATTAAAAACTGCAAATGCTAGAGGTCACAGCGCACTGAAGATAGATTTTGATGCAGCAGAGCACTGGTCGGACGATTGGAGTTTCCTCCTAAATGACAATAAGTGCGGATACAAGTCATTCAGTGGGGACTTCGGTAATGTCTTTATGATTCTTAGTGCGATCAGCAAAGTACACATGTGGCGAACATACTAAGTATTTTTGATAATCGCACACAACTGTACATCTACGACGACCTTGCCTTTCCACCTACTTTGTTTCAGTCAAGCTAGTAGTTTGTAACCGCCGTCCCAGACCGAGAAACACAACTCGATTAGCGCCTCGCTAGCTTGATGTGTTCCCCCTTTACAATCTACCTTCCAGGATGAACAATAACACAAGGGGTCAACGGGCTAAACCTTTACTTTCATTGTCGTATACGTTCGCATTCTACTGCCTCGTTGATTGTCGCAACAATCCAACAAAATAATGTCCAGTCTGCTTCTAACCATTGAAACACAGACGACAATGAAAGTAAAGGTTCAGCCCATTGACCCCCTGTGTTATTGTCCATCCTGGAAAGTGGACTGAAACGCAGTTGTCTGGATGATCAAGTACACCAGTGTCAGGACAAAGACGTGTCAACAGCTGACCAGTCGAAAGTTAACAAACATCTTAACAGCTAATGAAAATAAACCGCTAAAGACACTTGAAAACGACTAGATTATCGACCTACACAAAGACAGGCAGACAGATGACCTTTTGAAACATTCCGAAACGTATGAATATATCAGAGAACCTACGAAAGATTTTAGAGTTCGAATCACCAAAACCGTGACAGCTTTTAAGAAAAGGAAATCACTCGAAGAACAAGCTAGATACCTTAGACTTATCTATGGACCAGTGTCACGATTATGGGGGCTACCAAAGGGCCACAAGGATCAAGTACCATTGAGGCAAATCGTTACACCCAGGATGGCCCGAATTATCAACCGACGAAAGTCCTCTTTCGTATTATCCGATCATGTTTACCTCATGACAATCATGACACGAACAGTCTGGTAGATGCCCTGAGACAGATTTAGAGTCTGAAGTTGCAAGAAGAGGACCCAATTGTTTCCTTCGACGTTACGTCGCTTTTCGCTAATATACCCAAGAAACTTGCGATAGAAAGTTTGAAACTCCTGAAAACGACAGCCTCCGCAATAAGACGAGTCGTTCTCCAAAAGAACTAACAGCTACTGGACCCTTGCATGGAAACCTACTTACAATTGTACGACCGAGCCTACCTGCAGAAGAGAGGCACACCAATGGACTTACTTATAACGAGATTGCTTGCAGATACCGTAATGAAGCATTTTGAAACGAAAGCCGTTCAGACATTCAAACCTAAAATGTGGCTTCGATATGTGGATGACAGATTTGTTGTTTTACCTCGGACTCAGTTCAGTCCCACAACTGTTTGAATACCATAAAAAATAGGATAACCTCCACATTCGAAGAGGAAGAAAATTCACGCTCGACCCTCTTCGAGGTATCGGTCATAAGAAGACATGACAGCAGGCTTGAAACCATTATCTATTGTAAACCGACAACAACTAATGTCAATCTCAGACTCAAAAGCAATTACCCAGTGTGTCAACTCAAGAACCGCATGCGAACGTTGTTTCGAAGTGCAGACAGGCATTGTAGCTCACTTGAATTCAGAGGTCAAAAACGCAAACACCTGTTCAAACTGTTCATTTCCAACGGGTACCCAGTAATTTCATAAAGGGATCTACCAGAGGATCCATAAAAACTGAATATGCAAAACCCAAAACGCGAATGACAGTGTCCTATATTCACAAAACACCTGACGCAGCAGGAAGGATGCTTTAACCACTGAGCACAAGCCAAACTCAACCCTCCGTACACTTTCGGTGAACGCTAGCGATGGCACAGAACCAAATGAACAACCTGACGTGGCCTGTGATTCTATGTCTCAGGTGTGACTAACAGTATGTGGTAGAGACAAGCAAACAGTTGCGCACATACGTGCACAGATACAAATTAGCTATAACACCAGCCGACTCTAGATCATAATTGTGGCAACACTGTGCAAACACAGATCATGCGAAATTGATGGCGCGGGCAAAATTGAAAGAGAAGCAGCTTGAACCGGAGGTTCTCTGTTCGCGGAATCTGTTCAATTGACATGCAGATATAATGTCACTACACCAGCGTCGTTGACGCTGACATGTAAGACGAGCAAAGACAGATCAACGGGCGAACATGGTGGGTGGCAGAACAATTTTATTCCGACACACTTATTTGTTTGATAACGGATCCTACCGTGGATTTAAAACGTTACAGTAAATCGTCTACTACTCAGTGTGTGCCTCTTATATATATATATATATATATATATATATATATATATATATATATATATATATATAGAAATTCGATTTAAATATTAGTTTTTAGTAGTTTATGACGATAAAGTCACCCCCAATGTATACAATTTTACTTAAGCACATTGACTGCTCCTTTTAAAGACTAGTCCTCCAGTGGTTCTTATACATTTTTAAATATATCCACTTTTATGAATTGCTTACCCAGAGGCAGCATCTTTCAATAAAAGAACTTTCTCCGACCAAACGAGATTCTATCAGTTGCTAGCCAAGCTTTCGAATGAAGTCATCATACAGATTTGCGATACTGTAGTAAACCAAGCAGCACAGCGTAGTAGGAAACCTTTAAAAATGCAGTTACTAATCGTGTCACATGCTCTGAAAAGACCCGACTGCCGCAACCTTTCCAGGACTTAAAGCTGGGCGATAAACGCTCTACAACCCCTCCTGCAGAAATGCGACAATTCCTCGACAGGTCGTATATGGAAGAATCCTTCCGCTAGGAAAAAGCGGTAAGACCTTAAGAGCGGAAACCGTAGCTTTGTGACGCGGTTTGAACGAAATTACTACAAGTTGTTCATCAGATCATCGATTTAGTAAAGTACATAGGCAACACATATAACAGTCAAAAACTGATTGTTGACACTACGAACTTTCTGGTAACCGGGCCAAACAGTGCACCGTATACTGCAACTACAAATTAAAAAGACGATGTAAACTTAGCAGTCGACAAACAATGTCGTTGGCGCTGACTTTCCTTGTCGCCTCATTTTTGTGCGGGATGTAGACACTGGGACCACGGTTCTGGGTGGTGATGGGGTAAGGGTTAGCGTTTTCCCGTTTAGAAGAGGCAAGGTGTCGAACCCTTGAAGCCCTATAGCCAGTTACGAGGAGCGCTCAGTAATTGTTAATGTGAGCTTCCGGTGGACATTCCGCTGGGTGACTACAATCGTCGCGGTACCTTTTACCATGATAGGCATCAGTTCCCACGGGCATTTTGATCTTCTGGTCGATAAGAAACAATGGGTTAAACACACCAAGCACATACACAACAGTTGAGACCATAACACCTACCTATGCACAATCCGTAGCTTCTAGGCAAGTTGTGGAGCTCTCATTGAATTTCCATAACTCGTTCACGCATCGAACGACATTCTAACAATGACCCTTAATACCGAGCATCACATCCACGCTGAGGGACCTCTTGCCTCAGCACGGCCTCACCGGTCAGCTCTTGTGATGACTAAGCGCACATTCCCGCGCCACGGCAAGAAAGCGCCTCGAACAGATCAAGAGGGTTATATTGGACCGCTGCTCGAGTATATCAAGCAAGTGTATACTGGCTTTAAAAAAATATTCGCTGCTGAGCGTGTCCAGCGCGCGACTACTAAGCTAGTGACGAACTTAGAAAGTATCGCACACGAGTGTAGACTCAAAATTCTTGAACTGTACTCATTCGAATCTCAGTGGCCCCGAGGTGATTTAATTCACATACTTCCTCGAGGCAGAGTTTGTGGAACGGTTCTTCACCGCAGCGGAACATGTAAGGAAGTGCTACAGGTGTCATGGACCTTCTTTCGTCAACAGTTCCTCTAGTACAGGGTTAACCAATGGAATGGCATTTCTTCTCAGGTCGTAAGATGCGCTTCTAAAGATTGTTTTAAGGCGCTGATAGGTTCGCATTTATTTAAAACATGGCTAAACCCGTAATTTTACTCGAATCTTGGCAACTGCTGTAATCAACACGAGCGATGCTATGCCCCGCTTTCGATGACTGCCCTACAGGTCAAAAGACGCTCGGATGATAATAAGACAAACCGACTGGATACTGGTATCGAGAAGTGGTGCATTAATCGCTGAAATATGCAAAAACTGTAAAATAAAGTCAGAAGAGGAATTTGTATTTTAATGGGCGAGGTAGTTAATTCATCCAGCTGGCGTTTCTTCTTTACGGCCTTCACTGTTCCGCGTTTTTAAGTGAGTTTACTTCACGGACAACTCGGTCGAGCAATATTCGATCCAATGAGCCTGATTAGCCGCCAACATCACCGATTCTGTGAGTCGCGAGGGCCTCAGTCTGGGGAACGAACCCGACCTACAGTGACCAACACCTTGGTGAACGACTTCAACTCTCTACATCAGGTCATAATTTATCCAGCCAGCACCTCACATTAGTCGGCCGCAGTATCGATACAAAATATTCCGTGTGACATACGATTAACTGGCATCCTTGGTACACAGCCTAGACATTTGAGTCAGTGTAAACGTGAAGATTGAACAAAAGAACTCGCTTGACAATTAGTACCAAATAACTGCTTTCTAACCTCGTCGTTGCTTGGATGTCGATGCCACCCGATGTGAGTGACCGAGCGTAGACTTCGATGCCACTGAGTGAGGTTGCCTTGCACTCCATATGGGAACAGTTTAAAACAGCACGATCGGCGTAATCAAATGCTTTGGCGAAGTCTAAGTATACGAAATCAATGCCATTGCCCTGATCAACTACTTTGATCCGCTGATCAGTGGGTAACATCAGATTCGTAGTACACAAAGGACTTTTGCGAAAGTCGTGTTGTATATTGCAGAAGTCATGAGAGCTAGTCGTGTACAACAGCCTCTAAGATTCTAGAGATTACTGATGAGTAGTAAGGGATTTTGATTTTCATACAGATTGAACATCACCCACAACTGATCGCAGCTGTTGCGGCAGTGGCGATGATATGCACTACTGACGAGCTCTAATGAGAACGAAACTCGAGTCTAGTGCCTCTGCTGTTCGAAAGGGGCCGACTGGAAAGTCTATGGGAATGCGACAGCTGCGATCAATTGTGGGTGATGTTCAATTTATATTCTACAGATCCTCGACAGCATAGCGATTAGGAAGATTATGCTTACCACCCTTAAAAACGGCTGATGCTTGCGACTTCCCAACTACCACGTACTGTTTCTTGAGTGACAGATTGCGTAAACAGCAGGTTAAATGGCTCAGCAAACGATTCAACAACTACACCGAGGGCTTAAAGAGGTATAGCGTCTGGAGTAGGAGATCTCTCTATAGGACACCTGAGTTTGACCAACACCACCGTTAAGCAAGTATCTAGCGTGTTTATACTAGCAATTCCAGTGTCAAGACCGACCTGAGGAACCGAAGGCAACTACGTAGAAATACTGCAGTATAACTCAATGAGGACTTTAGCAGTCTTAGTATCAGAGGTAGTAGGTTCTGCTGGGTTTATCAGAGAAGGCACCCCAGCTTTGGTCTTGCGAATTGACGATACGAATCGGAACAGGTTGCTCGAATCAGTAGTAGGGTGCTCGATAAGACGTTGTTGATAGTGAAGACGGTCACTCCAAATTAGCCGGCAGCGTATATTCTCTGGATCTCTCCAGATTTAGACGGCTGAAGGCCCGTTTGAGAGTGCGACAGCGTAGGTGACTTGAAGGCCTATTCAGCCTAGTGGCTGCCAACGGTGTGGATTTATCAACGGCTGCGAGAAGAACAGTAGTTAGCTTCTCACACAGATCATCAACAGAGAGAAGGAAGTGAGATCCTTTCAGGACTGTCGCTAAGTAGCCACGTAGTTTCCGCAAATACATTTTGAAGACGTTTCTGCGATCACCAACAGCTGAGCATGACTCTTGTTGCAGACGAGTGAGTAACCGTCTGGTCCGACTGATGCGAGGATTTCGAGGTTATCGATTATCACCTCCTCGTTTATGATTATGTAGTTCGACCGCGACAAGTTATGGGCAGTGCACCATCGAGTGAAACCAGAGATGTGCTTCGTGAAACCCAATGCTCCGGTTATGTGGGAGAATTGCACAAGCATAGAATTCTCAAAGAATATCTAGGAGGAAGACGGAAAGTGTTCTGGTATGCCGAAACCACCCATTAACTGGATTTAAGAAAAACCTAAGAGGGCTACAACTTCCGACCCAGAGAATAATTCACTCATCATACTGTCGAAAGATGCAGGACGATAGAACACCTCCGCAGCCAACGATCAGAACTAATTAGAAAAGTCGCACACCACGCTGTTTCCGGGATCACAGCAAATAACATTATTTCAAAGAGTCTTGGAAAGAAGTGTGGACAGATCGATCCGATGCCCCTCCGCTATATTCAGACCCATTAGTATCTAGTAGTCCTATAATCTACGGTAGGCCCAAAATTTAGATAGGAAGTGCTGTGCCACGATTTCGTTACAGCCATAATTCGGGATTTTGCGGAAGAACAAAGTTCACCCAGCTCAACTAACCTATTGATTATACTAAGCATGTTGATGTACATACACTTAACAGAATCGGTGGTAAACGAGCATTTTGCTGAGATTGTAAGTGAGGTAATTCCTTTACACTATAACAGTGGGGCCTGCTGTTGACTTCAAAGGAGCCGACTGCAGTAAAATGTTGACGTCAGTAAAAACTAAAATATCATCAATACTAGCGGACATCTTAGGAACGATTGAGCGGCAAGTCCCGGAGTATATGGCTGAATCGTTATTGTACAAACGATACGTCGGTGATATTTTAGTTTTTACTGACGTTACTCATTCTGATTTAGTTTTCAACTTCCTTAATGACATTCACCCCGACCTACCTTTAACTCACGAAGTTGAATCGAACAATAGTTTACCTTTTGTGGATGTATTCATAACAAGACGTGCGGATGGCACGTTACAGCGCTCAGTTCGCTGCAAAACGACCTAGGTTGGTCAATATCTTCAATTTTCCAGTTTTGCTCCTATTGCATACAAACGGGGTTTGGTTAAGACACTGTTTCACAGAGCCAGGCGTATTTGCATCCCGGATACTCTGCAGACAAAGCAGGAGTTGATGAGACAAACTACTAGCAAATGGATACCCCGGCAATTTCGTTGAGGCGCACAATACGGTGAAGAAGAGCACTGGTCCCATACTCACGGCTCAAAAGAAGGGTGTCCTCTTATTGTTGCCATTCAAAGGTGGCCATCTAGCCAACGATATAAAGCGTAAATTATAGTCTGCTCTGGCTCGAGCATATGTGACTGTTCAGTTGCGCTTATTTCAAACCACCAGAGGACTAGTTCTCCGCAATCGCGAAAGTAGTTTGTCAAATTGTTCTGTCTCCCATGTTGGGTACCAGTTCACTTGCCGTTGCAGTGACGTTTACATAGGCAGAACAGATCGACAATTATCACAGCGAGTCGCCGAACACATCCCGAAGTGGTTGAAACAACAGATGACGCATCATTCTCAACTTGGTGCACTGACGGCTCGAAATCCAACCTCGTCGATTGCTAAACACCTCATAACAGCAGGTCACCAAGTTGATCCAATGAACTCATTCAAGATATCGTTGCGCAGTCGAAACCCGAAGTTGTTAGCTTTCTGTGAAGCGATGCTTACCCAAACTTATCAGCCGACGTTGTGTGCACAAAAGTGGTTGAGACAACCTATTAGGTTGTCATGGTCATGATTACATAATAGATGGTGTGCTTGTAGGCGTGTCTAGTTCCCTGTTTGTCTTTATTTATATGATGTATATAACTGGCATGTTTTACGTTTGCGACTGATGAGAGTAAATGAAATGTTAACACAGCGCAACATGACTTCTTTCTGCTCTGATAGAGGACTTGTGTCAATGTGCTGCACAATGTTGTGCAGTACAATAAGATCTATTCTTGATCTCCTTTTTTTCAATCAAGAACAAATTCAGCAATCGCAATCAGTCTTGGTGAATTGGACCCATCGTGTCCCACACAATGCGCAAGGAGAGTTCCCGTACCTTTTCGAGAACGGTAATGTCTACTGTGAGATACGATGACCAAGCCTGAGCACGGTATATGAACTATGACCGAGCATAACGGAACAAACACTACTGGACACGGGTCAGTAATCGTGGATTTCGGTCGATTTGGCGCTCAGCGTGCTTTCGTTGCAGCCGCAACACATTGGGCGGACGCGGTAGACGTAACAGTGAATTGAACACCCAAATATCTCACCTGTTGCTTCGCAGCCCGTTTGAGTGCCTGTTGATGTGCATTTCCTAGATACCTAGGTGTCAACTGGAGAGCGTTAAAGAAGATATAGCTTTTTAGGACGTTCAACGATTAGCTCTATTTTAATGTCCTTCCGCAGATTTTCAAAATGTTCTGCTGGAAGGCGTCCGAATTTGACGCACTTCCAATCAGCTTTATATCATCTGCACATAGGTAACACGAGGTCGACCAGGTTGTCGGTCAAGTCATTTATGTACACCAAGAAAAGCAGAGGGACGAGGATTAAACCTTGTGGTACGCCACGTAACGGAGAACCTTCGCCCGACAGTGCTCACTTCACTTTCACCCAAAACGACCTCCCAGCTAGAAACGTCCGGCTACACCGACAGAATGTAGGGACCATTAGGCTTCTCGCAGCTCCCAATAGAATCGAAGGCTTTCTTGGAATTTGGACAGCAAACCCCGATCACTTCCCCTTTATCCAGTTTTTCTACGGCAGTGTCTACAAACGTCAGCAGTTTGGTAAGATAAGACCCACCCCTTAGAAAGTTATGATGAACAGTTCTGAAAAATACCGGCGCACAGAGGAATCTGCAGATCCTCTCCCGTAATATGCGTTCGAAAATTTTGCTGACGACACTAGTTAGGCTTACTGGTCTGTAATTACCGACAGCGAATTGGTTCCCATCTTTGAAAATGGCAATTATGATGGCTTCTTTCCAGTCCCTCACGATTAAACCTGTATTTAATGAGATCGGACATGAGCGGAAAGCGACGCCAGAGATTTGACCAAGTGGATGTTGTCCGGTCCTGTAGATTTCGTGTTGTTTAACAAAGATAACGTTCGCTCAGCCTCATAAGGCGTAATGTCCACATCTACTACAGCTACACCATTGAAGTTAGGAAGAGGCTCAGACTTCCCACTATCCAAGTGATAAACACGTCGAAGCCGTGTCATAAACGCGCCCGCTATGCTCTTGTCGGTCGATATGGTCTTTCTGTTATAGGAGTGTGGTGCCAATTTCACTTTCTGAGGACTTGGACTGGGCATAGACATGAAATCCCTTACGGTTTCGTTTAATGTCACATACCAGGTTGTGCTCATATACTTAGCGAGCATTCCTTATCATCCTAAGTGCTTCTTTTCGGTCTCTCATATATTGCGAACCTTTTAAACCCCTTTGAGTGGTATGCGACTTCCAAGCCATATGCTTCGTTTGGAAAGTTCTCTTGACCCTGGGGCGAACCCATGGCTTCCGGCTTTCTTCCGACTAGTTTTTGAGAGATATTCCTTTCCATAAGAGCCCGGATGTTGTCAGCGTAGTTCGCTGAGGTCATTCTATCACATTTCTTATGATCGATTCATGACACGTCTGTCAACGCTGGACTCACAAAGCATGTGAACCCCGAATTACTATTGCATTTTATGAAGCGTTAACAAATGACACCACTGATTGTCACGATTGTCTTTGTAATAAGTGCATAACAGGGCTTAACGTACTACTAACAAAAGAACTTTCGACTAACGATGTCAATCACATGTTTAGCCCTCCTACTACAACGTGGGGCACCCGCTCACAAACCAAATCTGCGACGAACAACGTCTATCGTCAGACAAACAGATGGCTAGATCTCGTCACGGCGATTTTTAGGACCATAATTGTGTCAAACCATAACAACTCCAATCAGAACCATCGAGGTTCAGCAACCAACTAATGGGATCGAAATGATCACGTCCGTCAGTTTTGATCATGAATGCGCCCCTCACGTTAATAGCACCGTTGAGGTTTCTACTGCTAATCAGAGCGTGTGAGTGACACCCTGTGGAAAAAAACTCAGTGGGGTTAAACCATCCATTTTGAAAAGCCGTTGGCCAGGAGACTTAAAGCTTTCAACTAAACACATGGGAAAGACAAAAGAAGTGGTAGAAAGAGCCGCAGCAGAGACGCTAGGGCTCGGTTTGTCACTAACACAAACGTAAATCCCTATGGAAACCCAGTGTAATTGTTTGTAACTTTGTGGAATCCATGGCGAAATTACTGGTAGGGCGTGAACAATATGACCGCCAATTTCGATCTTAGATATGTGCTGTAACAAGACTGGAAGAATACTGCGTCAGCAACTGCTGACTCACGAAAGCAGCCGGAATCTTAGTGATTTAACGGGGTGTAAATGGAAGTAGGAAGCTGGAGTTCTTGAGAACTCCGTATCACGATGGGTTGAAATGGGGGAAAAGGTGCAGTATCCGAACTAATGCAGTAAATGTTGGTCACAGCGAGTCTTGAAAATCGCTACAGTTAACAGAAACAACATGGTCTGGCATAGCATCCCAAGCCTTGCAAACGCGCAATGCATTCTAGTCTGCTGTGTTGTACCTCTAGTTTTAGGGGGTGGTCCCTCAGTGTCATGCTGTTTCCGTTGTTGGGCGTCAGCCGGCAAGGATGATCCGGGGATTTCATTATTACAAAGGTTAATACCGTCAGCTTCAACCCAACGATACTCTAAAGAGTACATATTCAAAGATTTCAGCCGTTCCTCAAGAAGCCTAATTTTCGGACCCCGGACTGTCTTAGTGGCTTGACGTTGCACAGTCCACAGGGGCAACTTGTCCTTTTGGAGGTATGGCGACGAGATCACAGTTCCATTCTCTAAGTGCGGTCGAACGAAACTGTTATAAAGCTGGAGAAAAAAATGGGGTTACACTGGACGAAGAGACGTTTCAGTAACGCCAGGGTGTTGCTGACCGTTCGCAGGGCTCGAGGGAGGGTAAGAAACAGCGGTTGCTAAGTCCATCTCGATAAGAACTGTCTGAAGTGGGTACCCGACGAGGTAGTACGCGGTGCTTAGAGAGCTACGAATGTGCATAACTTTGCACTCACCAGTATTAAACTCAAGACGGTTCACTCGATACCAACTGAACAGAATGTCAAGGTCCTTCTGTGAGGTGAGATAATCATCGGTAGTGTTCACGGCTCGCCAAACTTTGACGTCAGAAAACAGTAATAACGAGGAGGTGATTGCAAGAGGGATATCTTTGATGAATAACAAAAATAGTAGCGGGCCAAGAATTGAACCTTGAAGTACTCCTATAGCGTGAAATCGAAATTAGCACAACAGCAAACTGTCAACGTCGTGCCAATTGGTCAAACACTGGAAGACTCCCGTGAAGGAGACTAATCAGTATGTATGCCTTCAATCTCCAATCTGTATGTTAGGTGTCACGTGTTACATAAACATTCCTACCAGAATTATGCCTTCCGCCTTCTCGTTTGCCTGTTAAACACCACTGACGCTGGGCCTGTAGGTAGAGGATGCACTATTAACACGCACCCTGTACAGACGGTTAGCAAGATACCCAACCGTATATACGACTCAAGCCTCGTATTCCATAACGGAGAAGCTTGCCGATTAAAACATCATGACCCACGCAGTCGATTGCCTTAGCAAAGTCGAGATATATGATGTCCATTCCATTGCCCTGATCAACTGCTTAAGATTCCAGCGACTTTCGCGATCTAAGACAGTTCAGTTCAGTTCAGATCAGATCACAGGACTTGAGGCTAGTAGCCGGTTGATGGGTTCAATGGGTGACAGACGGAAGTAGAAAGCCACGGCTTTTGGTGGTTTCGTTTCTCCAGGCGAGGAATCTCTGTACCAGAGGGGTAGTTGCACGCCGCAACTATTCTTGGTTGTATCAAGGGCTACAACGGGGAATAAATAGAAAAACAAACAAGCTAATAAATGCACTCCTACTATTGTTAGACACGCAATTTTATAGCAAGATGCACATACATATCACGTGTGAACTACTCAACAGACAACCATACATACGTGGCTGTGTACAGAATAGTATGCTGGGATTTGGATGAAGTGTTGGAGTAGCGATCCAGACGAAATTTGAACGCACCGACTGTCGTGGCGTTCACGATATGTTCTGGCAGGGAGTTCCAGGCTTTGCACACCCGGACAGAGAAGAAACTGTGCCTTAGCTCGAGTCTGCTGTACTGGCACTATTTTTAATGAATGTCCTCTGAGTGACCTAGTATCCGCACAAGTGATTATGGATCTCCACGGGTGCTTAGGGGTCTTCATAATCATGAACGCTAAAATTAGGTCACCTCTCTGTTTGCGGTATTCCAGAGAGAAGAGATTAAGCTCGCGAAGCCGCTCAGTGTAGGGCTTCGCAACCAACCCACGGACTGCCTTTGTTGCACGCCTCTGAACAGTTTCCAGAATTAGTTTGTCCTTTTGTAAATGAGGCCAAACAATGGTTCACTGCTCGAGGTGAGGACGAACAAAGCTGTTTATACAGGTGGTTGAAACATGATCGCTCAAATTTTTCAAACACACGCTTCAGAAGCGCTAGTACGTTATTGACTTTCTTGGCACTGGTCTCAGTATTGGGAGAACTCGAAAGGTTGCGTGTCGCGATAGTGCTAAGGTTTTTTTCTCTGTCTGTAACTTCCAGCAGGACTCCACCGAGGGAATAAGGGAGATTGCGCTTGTGCCTGATATGCATGACTTTGTACTTGTTGGTATTGAACTCGATGGAGTTAGATTTAGACCAGTTGTAAAGCGCACTAATATCGGCCTGCAGGGCGCTTGCGTCGCAGCTGTTACGCACAATGCATCAGATTTTGACGTCGTCGGCAAACAGTAGCAGCGGAGATGAAACTATGGACGGCAAATCGTTGATGAAGATAGAGAAGAGCAGTGGCCCCAGGATGTCCACCTTCCTGCACCAGTGAGCTCACACGAACCCACCATGCTGAGACAAATGGAGAAGAAAAACTTCCCTTCAACAGTGTTTTGGAATCTTCAGTGGTACGTAGAACACAGTAGATTATTGACAGAGCAGCGACAATATCCCCCGTCAAGCCCTCAACAGGACGATGCAAGCGATCTTTTGGATTCCAGCAGATGAATAATGGCGGGAAGCGTGATTGGAATCACCATCAGCAATCACAGTAAACTCAGATTAATGGACAGGATCAAGGCCAATGCGGGTGCTACCATATCTCCATCAAACTCCTGGATGACAGAGGAAAAATACTTCCTGGTTTTGCTAAAAGAACAGCTGAGAGACAAATAACTAGTAGAGAAGTCCTGCGCAACCTGTCTATAACTGGTAATAAAGAAGAGGTGAGAAGCATTAAAAAAAGATGCAGCCAGAGGAAAGAGAGAGGGTTGCCATCAGGCTAAGTAGGTCCCGGTCACCTTATCACTCCGTATCCGGAAATAATGTCAACCAACAAGCATCACGCTTACGCTTAAAGTCGGTAACCGTGTTGGCCAACACCACCTCGGACGCTGCACCCTGTAGCAACATGGTTAGTTTCCCCTATATGGTATACCCCTATTCGTGTGACATGGTTTCCTCTCTACCCCATCCCGTCAATCCTCTGCACCCTGTCGACCAATCATGTGTGTCCGAAGTGTGCTGGTCGTCATTGGTTCGCACTCGCAATAAACGTGCAACATACGTCGGAAGGATGCCTTCTCCCGTACTGTTAACATGAGCTCAAATACTATTGATCTCTGTCTCGTTTCAGAAGCATTTTGGTAGTGTCGTGTCTCCACGGCACTTCCCAAACTTGGATGCGGTTGGAGTCAAATTGAAACTTTTGGAAGTTCAGTCCGACTCTTCATATAGCATCCGATCAACCGAACCTGCGTTCGGTGATCATAAGAGACGCGCGTACGCATGCGTCCGTAGGTTTAATGTATTGCGCTCATATTGCGGTTTACGAGAGAGGGCCACTGGACAAACGGAATGCCCCGCCTACTTCAACGTCAATCGAAACATCAACGGAGAATTCCGCGTCACCGCGTACTTCGTTACACAATCATCTGTGTGACGTAATTGCAGCGCAGTACGAAGTTTCAAGACGCCGCCTCACGGAGGAGAAAATCGCCGAGATTCGACCGTGGTTACTCAACGGCACGGTATCACTCAACATCACTCAGTATATCCGCAATCATTTCGATAAGAAGACAACGAAGGATGTGTGCAACCTTCGTGCACGTTTATTCGCGAAGAGAAACACAGTTGGCTACCTTGGTCGTTTGCACGCTGAGCTGAACACAACCGGCAAGTGCTTCTTTGATGTAGACAATGATAACCGACTGACCCATTTTATGTTGATGAGTAATGAACAAATAGAATTATGTTGGCGTTACCCCGAGGTTATCGGGATCGATGCCACATATAGGAGTTGTAAGGAACGTTACGGTTTGTTCGTTCTAGTGGTTCTAGATGCTTGTGGAATAGGTTTACCGGTGTGCTTCGGTTGGCTTGCAAACGAAACGACGGTAGCGATTTCCACGTTTCTTCGACAATTCCTGCTCTTCGTTGGACCAGTGGAGACGAGTACAGTGATCACGGACGACAGTGCAGCCATACAAGCAGCAATTGCACAAGAGCTTCCACATGTCCACCAACTTCCGTGCCGAGTGCACATCCTGAAGAACGTGCGCGGTCGAACCGCCAATCTGATCGCGAACAAGTGGTTTACAGTAGCTGTGCTCACATGTAACCGGTGTAGGTACGCTGCAGCTTCGGCTATCATGCGGAACGCCGATTATTCGTTCTATAATGAGTACCTAATGACCAGGCTCATTAGTAGATCACGCAAGTGGACCAACTGTCGCAGCCCGAGGGTACCCACGTTTGGCCGACGTGACAACAACTTCGTAGAAGCGACGCATGGATCAGTAAAGCGTCACAATCTGAACGCGCATATCTCGATTTGGCAGGCAATCGAGTGCACAACGGCCATCTTCGACCATATCCTCAACGACCGTCAGGCACTGCTGGTCTCTACTTGCCGATCATACCCGCAGATAAATAATCCTGCATATTATGTCGGGTTGAGTAGTCGACTAGTTCCGAAGGCAGTGCGGTTAATGTCTGAATACTTTACGGACGATACCCACCTGACTTTCGCTGCTTCCGCGACTGCCATATTGCTGCGGTGGATCACAGTAACACAACGTAAATCCAATGACTTGGAACTGCGATTGTCCGTTTGCAGTAAAGTATCTAATTCCATGCATGCACTCCGTGCATGTATACCAGTCGTTTAGCGGTCAGCTGGAAGGCTGCCCTGTAATCTTCCAGAGGGGTATACCATATAGGGGAAACTAACCATGTTGCTACAGGGTGCAGCGTCCGAGGTGGTGTTGGCCAACACGGTTACCGACTTTAAGCGTAAGCGTGATGCTTGTTGGTTGACATTATTTCCGGATACGGAGTGATAAGGTGACCGGGACCTACTTAGCCTGATGGCAACCCTCTCTCTTTCCTCTGGCTGCATCTTTTTTTCCATAGCTTCTCACCTCTTCTTTATTACCAGTTATAGACAGGTTGCGTAGGACTACTCTCTTAGTTAATTGTCTCTCCGCTGTTCTTTTATCAAAACCGAGAAATATTTCTATTCTGTCATTCAGGAGTCTAATGGATAACAATAAAAATACTTCCTG
>LUCH01006372.1:17749-32069 GCA_013368495.1 Paragonimus heterotremus
AATGGAAAGGTTCGTATTTGGTAGTCTCCAGACGAGGCCCAGTATACACGATCAAGAGGAACGGAGAGACGAAGCGAGTGCATACCAGTGAGTTAGCAACTTGGCACGAGATGCTTGCGCGGCGAACCAGAAGATCAATAAGTCGGGAGGAAACACCGCGTCGATCGGAGGATTCGTCAACAGATGCAGAGGAACGAAAGAACCTCAGAAAGGGGAGAAGTGTTTTATGACAGGCAGTTTCGTTGTGAGTAGTATACTACTCACGAGCAGTATATTACCCATAGGCGACATTCAGGAACAAAACAGCAAGCTTGGAACGCCAGGAAGACGACGGACAAGAATAGACTATCGGAATAGTGTGTACGTGCTATGGCAGAAGTTCCACTAAGGCGAATAACAGTGATGTATGTGAATGCATGTCTGACGTGCAAATCAGTGCACGCGTTTGTGGTTTGATTTTTGACATGACCTGTACGGGAGTTTGCGCAATAGACGAGTTCTCAGGCCAAGCGTCTTTTGCGGTCACAACAGTAGTATCCTGAATTTAAACGTTTTATATAAGATCATTCAGGTGACGGAAGGTTGTTCAGAACGACGGATGGACGGGTAATGAAAGTTGAGGAGGGACAGACCTTCCGAACCACTTGCAAGAAAATGAGGGCATCGTAATTCTAGTTATTATACGTTGATGACTACAGGGTTCTTATGATTGACCTGCAGTGTTATTTATTAGTTCAAGCTTGATTTAAAATAACCAGATAGATCTCCCGGACTGGTGCTGAAACTGTGGCAAAAAATCGAACAACTTCTTGTCCCTCGTTTGGTTGGTTTAGTTGTAGTCATGTTTATTACGGTGATATCAAAAGTTCGCAACCGTCTTTGTGTTACTGTAAGAGGTGGTTCTCGATTATCGCTATTGCAACAAGATATTCGAAAGCCTGTTAATTTGCTTCAACAACAAGACTCTCGTCAGATATTGACAACAATTTTAGGAAAGTATTTTTTGGGTTCATATTAGGTACAATATATGTATCATGAATGCCTTTTGCAAGTAGGTTTTATTACGAATTGACTGCACGGAAGCAAATGAATTTAAACGTGGCCCATGAGCAAAAAATAGTTGGGAACTACAACGGCAAACCACCGATCTTGGCCAATACAGAAAAGCAACCAGAGATTGGCCCTGGTTATCCAAACTAACAGAGGGTGCCGGCAGGTGACACTGATGACAGTCCAGTCTTGTAAGCTTGAACCGTGCCCGTTGGGTCTGAACTCTGACTAAGCTGTTCCCAGATTTCGGACTCAAGAAGCATTACGTCAGCTGCTGCCTCAGTTTGACGTAGATTAACGATAGCAACGTGGGCTACAATCTGCATGATTAGGCATTGCCCACATATGGTGAAACATGTTTAACGGCAGCAAATGCGTTGTGGTCTAGACGATACTTGGAACGAATGTACTACGACAATCTCTTACAGCCTGCAGCGACTGAGAAATGGTCTCAATGTTTTCTTCAATAATCATTTTTTAGTACATCACTGTACAAATCTGTGCGGGTTCATTTAATATTTCTGTCATATTTCCAACAATTTTTCGCAAACAGCCGGTCGTTCAGCAAAGTTGGCTGGGCCAGGCGTTGAAGTCGGTATAATCTATTCTAATTTTACCGCGAAAACTACTCGTCGCGGCCTTCTGATCGGACATCAGCCCATCGCCTCGCCGGTACTCGATGTGAATGAAGGTTTCACGGAACTGCGTTTCACTGGAGGCCCACCTCTAAAACTGGTCGCAGTTGAAATTTGGGCTGCTGGGTTGACAGACCAGTTGTCTAAACTGCGAGCACAAAAAGCGTGGGAGCTCCAACAAGTCAGTTTCATACTAACAGTTGTCTGTTTCCTATGTGAACCTTAGCTTTGAAATGCGATGAGGGTAGTTTCCGATAGGATCACTAGGTTATTGAAATTATTATCCGATTTGAGAGAAAGCTGGAGCGCAAAGGATAGAAAATGCACGCATTTCGTATTGAATCATCACTGTCAAATTTACCGTTTTATAAAACAAACAAGAAGAGGATGGATAATCAACCAATTCGTTAGGAAAGGTCCTCGAGTCCAAGGAAAGGCCAGGTTCACAAACGGTGGCTTCTGAACGCGAATTCAGTCAATTGATTGCAACCCTTTCGGCAATTCGCAAGAATCCTCGGTCAGTGACGTACTAGAACCCTAAATGCACAAGCGGGACCGGTAACCACTGGTTAAGACGCGTCTGGCGCCTTTTGAAGCTGGTTATAGTGTTTCAGTGACTGTTATACTCGGGTAACGTAGATTATAGACAGACGATCTCTTACTCCGGAAGTGAAGCATCTCCTGGTCTTGCCTTTGTAACTTTCTCCACAGTTTCATATAAATTGCTACACAATGTGTGGTGGCGCCGACAGACTGGTTGTCTTAAAGACATAAGTAGTATATAGATCCCAGCGAGGGCAAGGAGGCTAGCTGCGCCAAATGTTAGTTTAGTCGAATTTATTTATTTTTACGTTGTTTGGTCACACTGTAGTCAACTTTTTTCCTTACAGTGACCACCTGTTCGGATGGCGATTTTGATCTACTTAGCTTTTCTGTGAAGTTTCTTAAGTAACCGTTAGATTGTAATATGGGCACGATCAAGCCCTCTGTGCAAAACCGTCCTTTTTACAGAGTCGTCTTGCTCGTTTGAACAGCATATTCATCAGTGTGTGTTCTTGCTAGAGTGGCGCGAAACTACTGATTGATTTTGGTGCGCGCGAGTAGTTCTTTGTTTCGTCATAAAGGCGTGATATTTAACTGTCCTAGTCAAATGACTGTTATTATGTCGCGTGACTGTCAGCGTTATTTTTCTCAGTCTCACCTAAAGAATATCTGGTTAGCCCTTCAACGGGTCAATCACGCGATAGACAGGAACCTTCGATCTGACACGAATTCTCTAGAAATCTCATCATTTTGCACGTCATCAAACCCCTAAACTAGGATGACGAATCGGGTCAGATTTGACACTTGGATCTGTGTATAGTGAAATGTGGTCAGATTTTCCACGACTGGGCTGCACATCATTTGTAGGCGACTGCTAGGCTTACAAACTGATATGACAAATTTTCTACCAGAACATATGCACCTGAGTTCTATCAAAATCAAAAGACTGTCTTGATCAACTCGTAAGTTCTGTAATGTGTACGGTCAAGCAGATGTAATTATGAATGAGGATAGACGTACACTCAAGGTGACTAATCTGAGGAAAATAGTTCGGGGATACGCAGTGCTAGGCGATAATAAATTATTGATTGAACATCACCCACAATTGATCGCAGTTGTTGCATTCCCATAGACTATCTGGTAGGCCCCTTTCGAAAAGAAGCACCAGACTCGAGTTTCGCTCTCATTAGAGCTCGTCAGTAGTGCATATCATCGCCACTGCCGGGACTTGAACCACGGACATGCAGTTCATGAGGCAACCGTGTTTACCACTGCGCCATTGACCTCACGTTAGGCACGACCGAATTATCATATGAGCGAAACTCGAGTCTAGTGCTTCTTTTCGAAATGGGCCGACTGGAAAGTCTATGGGAATGCGACAGCTGCGATCAATTGTGGGTGATGTTCAATCAATATGAAAATCCAAAATCCCCTACTACTCATCGATAATAAATTACTGTAGTCAAATAAGCGAATCAAGTGTGCTGCAATTGATCAGCAGTTTGGTCAAATGGAGCGAGAGGAAAACAAAATCTACACTTCAACACAAGTTACACTCTGTGTCCTAAAACCCCCATCCGCGGTCGCATAAAGCAAACATGCACGCCCATATTGAGGCCACTTAGAACGAGCAGACTGCGGACAAGCAACTGTACATAATGCGATCAATTTGTACTGCGGACAAACTACCACTGTTCCAAGTTGGTGATTCGCGTAGTGAACTTGACGATGGCCTGATCATTAGATAATAGTGGTACAGACCATCTGTGTCTCAAGACGATTTTCGTGAAAAACGAGCAATTCCTTTTCTTGTGTTTAAGAGGCATCAAACTATTGCACTGTAGAGAATTGTCTGATAAAGTTCACGTTCTTGTCCTGTTATGTCTGCTAACATACTACTTTATATCCCTCTCGTTTTAGGTAAATAAAGAGAAAAACCGGCGTTTCAAATTGGAGGAGGATTGGCGAAACTCCGATGATAGACGACTCCTTTCGATGGGTGGCGTGAATGTGTATCATTCAGACGCGATAGAAGCACGTGAAGCGGAATTGTCAAGTGGGTTGCATAACGCTTCGGAACAGCACTAGGTTCACCCCATCCAGATAATTGAAGTCACTACTGTGCTCAGCTGGAACCTCTCGTATCCATTAAAAAGATTCCGAAAGATTACAACGTTTGAAGGGGCGATTCTTGATCTGAAACCTAATTGTTTCTCGGGAATGGTCCATTTATTCATTCATTTGTCCTACAAAGCTCGAGTATTTTCACTTTTCAATGTTGACTTTCCTCGTGGCTTTTTGCTCTGACGGTCAAAAGTCGATGCAATCTATAATTTCTCCTTCGGACGTTTTCGCTTTTATCTCTTTTCCTTCATCACAAATTGAAAGAAATAAAATTCGATTTAATGACCATGTAAGAGCCGACGAAATTCGGTGAGCTTTGCAACTAGACGTCGGTTGTTTTGAAAAACCTGTCCGCGTGAATATGGTGTTAGTTGAAACCTCGTTTAATGATTTCGTAGTTTCCAGCTATCCAGTTTTTTTTTAAATATTCGATACGTCCAGTAAGCTAGTATTTTATTAACCCCGATTATGGACGGTTGTCACTTGATACCAGGTTACAAGCAGCGGGACACAGTATCACATCAAGTACAGTGCGAAATATGGACAAACAAACATGAGAAAACTTGAGAGAACAAAAACGCAAGTCTATGGATTTTTGCCGTATTCGATAGGCTTGCCAGGTCACGGCACTCGTTCGCTAGATAATAGTATGGAGGTTGAGAGGATATGCATCGAAATGACCGATAGCATTACAGCTTTCATGCTCTGAATTTAGTTCGCGCACCGGTCGCTAGTGTTGCTTCCGGCCTAAGCCAACATACGTGAACACGGTACAGCACACTAGGTGCGTCAGATATATACGAGCCGATAGCACCAGTTTTTGACTCTAATAGCCGTCGCTCAAACGAAATGCGTCCTCAAGACTGCCGTGCTTGCGTAAACCTAATCTTGGACGGTGCAGTCATACAGGTTACTGAATGACCTGTGTTAAGTACGTCGCTGACAGAGGTGTAAGAAACGAAACAGAAGCTAGTCTTGACTATATTTGGTGACAGATAAACACTTCATTAATGTCTAAGAGTTGCGTTTACGAGAATGCCTTCTTGTAAGCCACGGCGAGACTGGTGCCACTATACCGCTTCAAATGTGTTCACTGATTGACGGAAATTTTAACCATCTCCATTACTTTGGCGGATAGTATCTGCGTTCGATTTCGTCTCTCAGGTGACACCGACAGCAAAAGGATGACTGGGTTGAGAATCGAATAGTTTGACGAGTTCATTCATCCGCATAGTGTCGACTTTAACGGTTGGGCAGCGTAGTGAAGATGCAGAAGATCGTCCACCACACAGTGTTATGGTCAACCGGTACAAGGTGGGCAAATTGATGGCCTGAGTGGAAAAATAAACATAAGTGCCAGCAGGTTGGCCACCGTGAATCTCGTTTGTCTATCAAGCTGGGGTGCTGAGACTACTTGGTGCTATAAGTAAAGATGAAAGGTAACCGGATTCGGTGGCGTGAATGTTGCCGAATTGCTTGTGCAGCATGGACAAACAACGAATTTAGGCGATAGAAGCCACTACTCTCATCTGCATGATGCAGACACCTGGCCTGAATGGAAGCAGGTAAGTTATGAGTTAGGTTCTCCCCTCTTCATAGTGCTTTAGGAGTTGTACATCAGTATGAGTCGCTGTGTTATCGATGATGGTCAAACGGAGTTGCGTTTGGTACATTACCAATTTTAATGTTTCTGGTGAAAATGAGTTACACAAGCAGAAGTTCCTAAACTATCCTCAATAGCGCACGGTCGTTTACACTTTCAACTGAAACGTAGGAACAGTGCTCCAGACCATGAGATAAGTCTTAAATTCCAACAACGAATTTGCAAACGGAAACTTACGGATTCCCCAGTTCTTACGCTATGGACCATTCTCCGCCGCGCGACCTATTAGGTCGCATTTGGTGGCTGGACATTGTCAGGTTTCCTATGTCGCAGTGGTGTTTGGAATTCGCTGTGGTTACCACAGGAATCAAAAAGGGGTGTGTCCATCAGCATAAAATTGGCAGAAAGTTCGACAATTTCAATCCGTAGTTTTCGTTCGGTTGCATGCAAAACTACTGATATCGATTCCACGCCACATGAGTAACATGTTTTGGCAACATGTAACCTTAGAATATAGCACATCAAAAGTGGCGACGTTTTTACTATAGAATAACGAAATGCGCTTCGCTCCATTTGAAACTGCAGACACTAGAATTAGGTGAAAGTTGTTTTTCGGCTGGGAGTTCGTGAGGCGAGTAACACTGGAAGTGTAACTCAGCTATTCCTTTTTGGACATCTGTTCACTGGTAGTGTACCCTCATTGATTATTCGCGACATACAACGAACAGCTGGAACGATCAACTGGTAACGGACTTCGAATTATGCCAACACATACTAGACTACTGATGAATCAGGGATTTTGTTCGTCATAGATTAGACACCACCCACTTCTGAAAAGAATTGACAATGATTTGTGTTTTATCAGTAGCACATCTTTGTTTCGGCTGATCTACGTGCTCATGAGGCGACCGTGTTGACCGCTGCGTCATATACTTCATATAAGGTACGACTAGGATGCAGATTTAATCAATCGACCACATCCGGTTGTGAGTAATGTCTTAGCTTGTCGTTCGATCGTCTCTAGAGCAGACTGCGACTGTCATTGACTCTGATCGAAGACCTTTCGATCAGGAAAGTTATTAGCTGAAAGGTCTGCTCGAATACTATCAAGCTGAACGTCACCCACACTTGCTTGTTATTTTCACAAAAAGATTGTTTGTCCCTAATCTTAAAGCTCCACACTGTTGGTGTTCTGTTTGAATACGTAGCAAGCGCGGTTTGTGATGGAATCACTGAACCGAATGTAACAACCAAGAATGCAGGACAAATGTGTATTGCTGTGTAGCTACACTGAACACAGATAAAAGGACCCGAATATTAAGAGTATGTGGTAAAACGGTGCGTACGACTGCACTGGACCATGCTGAAGAAATGAGGCACGTGTTCGCTGTGGTATGTGACCATGAACCGGTGAAAGTAAACAAGCAAACGAATGCTTAAAGATAAACAAATGAAATCGTTTTTATACAGGCGAAACACACTTCATTACAAATGTTGCGACAAGGGATCAGATTTGCGCTTCCATCACTGGATTGTCGGCTGCTCCGACCATCGGGACAATCAAGGTGTCTTTGCCCATCAGATTGTATTTGAGCACGTAAGTAGTGAAACGCTGACACAAGGACGTTGACGCCTATGCAAACGGGATGAAAATAGTTCACATGCAATAAATATTTCACTGTGAAGTTTTAACAATAGTGGATTCGCAATCTATGAACGATAAATTAACATGCACACTGGATCGTCTGAACTCAACAAGAGACGCGGACTGGTCGATTGGTTTCTTCAACCTAACGCGGGCAACAGGGTTTGCAAAAAATCTCTATAAAGGCACTTGAAATATTAGATTTTATTTGAAGTTTTCAATCAGAAAGGATGTCCCACAATTGTTCCAAAGGTACTTCACCTAATCGGCTAGAGTAACTAAGTCGGGAAAACTCGTGTACGTGACTATTATCTAGCAGCAACTGTGCCTAAAAAGTCACTTCTAACTGTGAGAAAAAAAAATCGACACTAACAGGCCAGATCAAAAACCTCGTCTAAACTCACCTGTCTGCAGGACGTTCACCGTATGGTGAAGGCGCTACATTCGGAAGTGACTTTTGAACACCAGAAATACCGTACGAAAACGTTTACATTAATTCGACCGCAAAGTGAAAATTCTTGCTGTTTGTGGGATAGTGAACGTACTCGCTATAGCTTTCAATCGAATTTGGGATCACTTTCGTGCGTCCAAAAGCAAACAGAAATGAACTTAACGAGTAGGTCGTTTCTTTATCGTCTAATTTATACACCTCACTGTTTTAATTGTTGTTATTCTTCTTGCTCTTACTGTTCCAGTATATATCCGGAGTAAATTCATTAATCGATTGATTGCTTGAATCGTTCTCTTTACTAGTTGATCAATTAATCCAAACTCAAACGTTTGATCACGCATTTATTCACTTACCACAAGTTCAACCACTTGGTTTAATTGTTCATTTTTTTACTTGGGTTGGATTCTTTTATGATGTGTCATACCTATTTCTACAAGTAAGCATTGATTGACTGCAAGCCAAACATGAATACATCCGATTTTGTATAACCGGTACTGTAGGTCGACAATGCTGTCGGATAAGGTGAAAATTCATAGCCAATTGCGCTTTTATTCCTCTGAGCTGATTTTCCACGCACCAGACAAACCCGGGTTATCGATTAGTTAAAAAGTAGGGCATATCGGGAACCGAAATGTATGGCGATCTACATCAGATTGTTTTAATTTTAAAACTTGTGTTACGAACGCAACAAACAATTAGTTTGCTTAGCATACATCAAGAAATTAAACCGGTCACTACGTATGATGATCCGTTACATCATCAATGTTGAACCTGCTTCAAGCTAGCGGTGGTTTTATGAATTGTATCATTTATTATCAAAGCATCACGTACTAATTTTTTGGAATGCTGCATAAACCACAGAGCTAAGATGTACAATACTTCGTACATTTGTGCAGTGTTTCTATCATTGAAGTGGCCATTAGCTCGTCGATTGCAAAAGGTTTTATCGTTGAATTAACGCTGATGGTGCCAACTTGAGTTTATTAATGTCAAATGTGAAATTTCGGTGTTACCTGAAATTCCTCATTCAATAATGCAATTTAAAAATTCCTCCCAACACTGACTGTATGATTAGTGTCGTTTTGTTTGAAAATAATGAATGGACATTTGTTTAGACTATTCCAGGAGAACGATTAATATTTAGGCTCTTGATCAAAATGAGTGTAACGCAATGCTATTTCTGCCAACGATGGAAAGGCGCTGACGAAAAGTCGTCTTCAGTGAAGCATTTACTATATTAGTTTGCCAGGTTTTTTTGAGTCGAGCGTATGGAAGAATGCGAGTCAATGCATGCACTATGATGGAGGTTGAAAGAAAGGACTATTTGCTATCAGACTAGTAATCACAGCTGCTTGTCCTAGTGAGACGAGAATAATCATAACTCGTCCGTAATTCGACGAACGGTTCCCAAATAATCTAAATTCTCCGATATCTTTGAATTTGTGGATGTCCTACCGTTTACTTGGGGTCAAGCGCTTCAACAAAAAAAACCTGAATAACAAACCGTCAACATATGTGCGTGTGAATTATATGAGGCTAGTTGAGATGGGATATTTACTAAGCCGTCCCTTGAGAGCTACGTACACTTCAGCAGACGGGACACGTAGATAGGATAGTTGAGAGCACCCTTGCATGATAAACGTGTACGATCAGATCGAGGGATAAAACAGCGGGACTAATAAGTACAGCATTTGGCAGTCATAAATGTGTTTTACTGGCGTTCATTTACCCATAGAACGTAAATCAAATGAGCATGATAAATGTTGCTCAGGCAGTTAGACTACTCATCTGTGAAGATATTTTTAGAAAAACGTACGAGATCTGCCAGCGATATTTCAAATATTCCATCGCATTTGGAAGCTGTGAAGCGGGAGCAGGTGGGATCAGTTCCACAACATTTAGTGGAATGATTCAGTACAGTTTCATCAGTGAAGAAAAACACGTTGCGATATGTTCACATTTTGTTCAACCTCATCAGTCGCAAAAGTAAAACGTGCAGGTTATATGACAGATAATTAGAGATAGGCCGGGTATGGACGCACATACAATCACACCATGTATTATATCACCAAAATAACGACAACCCTATGGGTTAGTTTAACCACTTTGGTGCACTTAGCGTCGGATGATGAGTCCTGATCAACGTAGCCTCGCTAAAGGCCAGTAGCTTCGGGTTCTGATTGTGTAACAATATTTTGTACGATCCAAGTGGGTCATCTTGGTAACATATTATAGTGATCTGTCTAGTAATCGATGATGCGTAGTTTCGAGCAGTGTATTCACCAGTTTGAGATTGTTGTGTTAGTTGTTTTAACCATTTCGGGAAGTGTTCTGGCACCCTGTGAGACAGCTGTCGGTCTGTTCCGCCTACGTAAACGTCACTGAAACTGCAAGTGAACTGATAGACAACGTGGGAGACAGGATAGTTAGACAAACTGCGTTCGCGATTGTGTGGAACTGGTAATTTGGTGATTTGAACCATGCGTAATCGGACACCTGTATATGTACGACACAAGGCAGACTTAAATTTATGCTTGATTTTTTTTGCCAGATGATCCCTTGTGAATTGCGGAAATAGAAATATTTCTTTTAAGCTGTATGAACTGGCTCATTGCGCTTGTTCATCAAACTGTGAATGCTTATGAACTTTCCAGGACATCCATTTGATAGTAACGTTTTTATTTGCATTTCTTATTCCGTCTGCAGCTTATCATGGATGCAAATACACCTGGCCCTATGAAGTAGGAGCTTGACCAAACCCCACTTGTATGCCCTCAGGACGAAGCTGGAAGACTAGATATTGTCTGTTTTGCGGTGGATCGATCGCTGTAATGTCTCATCTTCACGCCTAGCAAGTACATGTAAGAAAGCAAAACTGCCGTTTGATTCCGCTTCGCGAGACAAGGATAGCTTTTGGTTAATAGAGTTAAGATTTAGAAACAAATCAAAATGAGCAGTACAACTGCATGATAGGTTCAAATGCTAATGCAGGTGGATTATGGACACCACAAGAAATGAAACGGGCCATTGTTGAAAGAAATTTGCCCTATAGACATAATCTTGTGGAGTAAAGGCTGTAAGCGTCACTTTCCAATATCATGTTTGTAGACCGAGGTTTCGTTACAGTTGCGTCAATTTTAACCGAATGTATGAGCAAGCTTTTGAACGTGGAGACCTGAAACCTCTTCCAAGTGAACTTCAGCCTGGTGCTAATGAACTAACTTCATTCGCTACGGTGACTCTTGCATGCACGTAGTCCTATACAAGATTACGGTGAATGTGTTTAGCTTTTTACTCTTAGTAAAAGTGAGGAGTTGTGACGGTTTTGAGCTAAGAAAGTTAAATGAGCGCGGTAAACTGAAAGAGCCTGAGAGCCAGAGTTAGTGAAACTGAAATTTAAAGTAACGCACTATCTCACCTCGAATTGATCGAAAACTTCACGATGATGGTAGTATGCATGAGAAAAGATTCTATAGACCCGGCGACAAACTGAATCCAAGCGATTGATAGAATTTTGTTTAATGCTGACTCTAAACAAATCGGAATTATTACCAGTTGATAAAGAGAAGAAAAACAATACCTGCTGGGAAAGTACTTGCTACTGTTCAGTAGGCAGGCCGCGCCATCCAATGTGTGACGAGTGTAGTCCATGGCAGGGCACTAGGGGGGGGGGAAATCAGTCTACGTGAGCATTTAGTTGTTGTTATAATAAGATAAATAAGTTTTAGAAATTAAGGGTGTCACATGCGCGTTTTGTGGCACCACATCTTTTTTGAATGAGTATTCCAAAGTTATATATATATATATATATATATATGCGTGACGTGCACACAGAGGTTCATTGGGAGCGAGCGACAGAAGATGACAGGGACGTGGATTCTTCGTCTGTAGAATCTTGGTCTATGCATTCGTCTGAAATCAACTATGAATATTGTAAAGCAAACGGAAAGAAGTTATCATTTAACGAAACGAGACATCTATGAACTCACACGTTAGTCTGGTCGTTTTTTATCACCCCATTATGTTCTTACGCACGCTATCGTTTGGGCCGAATAAACATCAAGAGAACCTACGGAGTATGCAGCGTTAAAAACCGTTACAAACTTTACGTGGAAATAAGTACTAATCTGGGATATTGGTTGATTTGATCAGGCTAAAGGAAGGAATTTTTTTGGTTAAGGGAAACGCATTTGAGTTCTTCAAAACAATGGTAATGAAGTGAATCACTCATGCGAGAAAAGGTTTATTTCCAATCACTCTGTAAGTCACCGGATAGTCAAACTTGGGCATCCTATTAATGGCATCGTTGTGTTCTGCGCCCAGTAGCAGGTAACGAGCTAGACCTGGCGCAGTGAAACCGCAACCACCTGGAACGCTACCGATCAGGTCTGATTTGCCTGCAGTATTTATACGTTTTCGTCAGTACCTATAAGCAGTGTGACTCGGATAGCCCTTGAACTCGACATCAACCAATAAAACAACCTAGTAAAGAAGCACAAAGGTAGGATGAAATAAATAACACGGTGAAAATGTGTGGGTAAGCGCTAACGACACTTCCCTATTGAAAAGCGGTTTCGACGGATGCAGTCCTCAAAATGACACATGACAATTCCTAGTCAGTCTCGGTGGGATAGCCAGGGTTTTCACAACCCATAAGCATTTAATCACCTGATCCCTTGGTGATTCCCTACAACCATCAGCAGACAATGAACAATGCGGACTGCGGCAGATACCATGCCGGCATACGAAATACCCAAACCAACCAGCGTATATTGGGTTTTTTATCACCTCAGTTATTACCAACAAAGTTGCAGATTGGTCAAATACCAAATAATACAACCGCGGTACTCACACAGTCAAAACATCTGCAAAAAAACATCTGCAACAAACATTGGTCACAGAGCAAGGAAGTCTGTTTATACCCTCCATTTTAATCGGGTATACCTCCGCTCCGTGGAGCAAAATGGAATAAACAGGCGTTGTAAGTCTTCAGTCCAATCGACGATCAGGAATCGTTATAACACCGCAGGCAAATAAGATTAACGAATGCACTACGCAAAAGCTTTGTCACATTTATCAGTTTGATCAACACAGCGACCAACTAATTCGGTACACTCTTGTCAGTCACAAACGTGTAACACTCAACATCAAAATTTACAAAAAAACTCACGGTTAACCGAAAACAAATGAGTGGTCCATGCCTTCTTAAGGCTACCTTTGCCCTAGTTGAGAAAATCAAGATGGGCGCAATGTTATTGGGCACACGACGAAGGCCTGATTAACAATGTCTTAATAAACTCGAGTAGCTTCGCCTGGTTGCATGTTGTGATCGCACGGTGGAACTACTTCGGCTGTGTGTCTAGTCTGAGCCAAATACCCTGCAAACGATGGGGCCGAACTTCTGATGATAGCCGTGACCCTGGAAACGGTGATGTACAACAATTTGGAGAATCAATCTTAGCTGTTTCGCACTCAAGTCAAGCAAACAGTAAGGCTTATTCACCTCGAGACGAATTTTCAGCATTTTACATACGCACAACCTTAGCAAATGAGAACAATAAACTCAATGGGTTTTAGCAACACACTAGTGTCTAGCAACATAACCTTATTGACAATTCTGCGAACAATCATCAACTGTAAAACCGGTGATTCAGTTTGTTGGGTAATTGGAGAATAAAGATGCTGGAATTGAAAGGAATCAAACTGTATAGGGATTTAAAACACTACGTTCCCTTAAACAGAGAGAAGACAAATTGCGAGATGGCAACATTTCGACTTACTCTCATCAGTCGCCAACGTAAAACTAGCAAATTTTATACAAATTGTGTATAGCAGCAACACCTCTCTGTATCTTATGAGGTAGAAGTGAATAATTGCTTGCCGTTCTTAGACATTCTTATAACCAGACGCCAAGATGGTACATTGCAACGATCTGTTTATCGAAAACCAAATTAGAGTGGACAATGTTTGCAGTTCTCCAGCTTCGCACCTATTGTTTATAAACGAGGGCTAGTGAAAACGTTATTCCACAGAGCCAGAATGATTTGCACAGCAGATCGATTAGCGAAAAAAGAAAAGTTTATCAGGGAAACGCTGGTAGATAACGACTACCCTGAAAAGTTTGTGGATATCCACAGTAAGATGAAAGAACCAAGTGATCAGCTGCAGTGCACAGAAAAAGAGCATATTTCTGCAAATTCGATTCAAAGATTACCACTTGACTAACAACATTGGTCACAAATTGATGTCGACGTTGTAACGTACCTACC